>CATIWO010234129.1:0-12964 GCA_949673435.1 Macaranga tanarius | reverse complement strand
ATATGATTTTAGATGGCTAGAAAATACATAATTGCAAATAGCATTTAGGAAATCAATAAATATCAATCCTTTGTAAAATATAAGAATATATATACATCTTTGAGAATCAATAAATATATATCATAGATTTAAACCCATTGTTATACTAATATCCACTCACCTGATATGACAACTGACAATTCTAGCCAAAAGGGATTGCGTTATGCTCTTCAGTTGGGGTTGAGGTTCCTCATAATATCCAGAAGCAAATCATAAGAACACTAGCTTATAACCTCAATGCTACTCAATTTAATTGATTTATAACTTAAAGATATGACTTAGGACCCGAAAAATAGCTTCAAACTGCTCAAATTATGGTTTCAAGACTTCAAGGAGGCTGCTGAGGCGCCTCGTCAGCACACTGAGGCACTGCCACTGTGCAGAGGCGCTGCCTCTGTGCTGAGGCACCACCTACAGCACTGAGGCACTGCCTCTGCAGCCTAGAATCATAAAAACTCGATTTCAATCAACCAAAAACACTAGAAATCAATCCAAATCAATTCCAAACATCATGTTTAACATCCATAGGGTCTATTTTAGCATAAATAAGATAAAAAACTCAAAACTTCAATCCAAATATCAAATTCTAAAAACTTGAAATTAAACGATTTAACTTACTAAAACTCTTCGTATATCAATCTTTGATTCGTAATAAGAAGCTTGAATTGATGTTTAAAAGTTGAAAATTGTAAGTTTGAGAAAAAGAAAAGAATTAAAGAAGATAAAAGTTGAAAAATTGGAAAAGAGAATAGAGAAGAAGAAGGAACGAAATGGCGTGAATGAGAAGCTCATGCTTCTCTCTTTTTTTAAAATTATTTCGGCAAATATCCATTTTAGTCCCTCTTGATAAATATCCATTTTAGTCCTCTAAATTTCTAAAATAAGTAAAAAGGCTCTCAAACTTTTTTTAATACAATCTAGTCCATAAAATATATCTATAACTTAATTTTTAAGGCAGGGTATTACAATTATGTCCTTCTTAAGATATTTTGTCCCCGAAATTTACATACCTATGAGGGTAAATAAATGGGGATACTGGATTCGCATATCTTCTTCTCTCTCTCATGTTGTTTCTTACTTAGAATGGTTTCTCCACAAAACTTTAACCAATAGAATCATCTTATTCCTCAAAACTTTCTCCTCTCTTGATAAAATCTCTATAGGCTCTTCTTCATAAGTCAAATCTTCCCTTAATTCTTTTGGCTGAGGTTGCAAGATATGGGAGGGGTCACTTCTATATCTTCTCAGCATAGAGACATAAAAGACGTCATGTATCTTGGACAATTCTGGTGGTAACGCTAGTCTATAAGTGACAGGTCTAAGTTTTTTTGTAACTTCATACGGCCCAACATATCGAGGACTTAACTTCCTACGCCTTCTAAAGCGTACAACACCTTTCCAAAGAGAAATTTTTAAGAAGACCTTCTCCCTGACTACATACTCGATGTCTTTCCATTTCAAATCCGCATAGCTCTTTTGTCTATCCTGAGCAGCCTTCAAATAACTTCTAATAGATTGTACTTTATCTGTCGTCAATTATACAATCTCTAAGCCTATTAACTTCCTTTGTCGCGCTTCGTCCTAACATACTGGAGTCTTGTACTTTCTTCCATATAACGCTTCATAGGGTGCCATGCCAAGGCTAGCATGAAAGCTATTATTATATACAAACTCCATTAAAGGCACATATTTGTCCCAACTTCCATTGAATTCCATTACACATGCTCTACGCATATCTTCCAATATTTGAATAATTCGTTCAGACTGTCCATCAGTTTGGGGTTGAAAAGCAGTACTGAACTTAAACTTAGTACTCATAGCATGTTATAGACTAGGCCAAAATCTTGATATAAACTGCAGATCTCTGTAAGATACAATAGAAATTAGAATACCATGAAGTCTTACCACTTCATTCATATAAATTTCTACTAATTTGTCCAAGGAATAATCCATATTTATTGGTAAAAAATGTGCTGATTTTGTTAACCTATCCACAATCACCCACACAGAGTCATTTCTTGCATGTGTTCGAGGTAAACTAGAAATAAAATCCATGGTGATGTGCTCCCACTTTCACTCAGGAATAGGAAGTGGTTAAAGAGTTCCAGAAGGACATTGGTGTTCAGCCTTGATTTTTTAGCATACTAAATATTTTGCCATGAAATATGCTATTTCCTTATTCATGCCTTGCCATCAATAAATTTCTTTAAGATTTTGATACATCTTTGTACTGCCAGGGTGTATTAAATATACTGTACAATGAGCTTCTTCCATTATTTCCCTTTTTAAGATTTCTTCATTAGGCACGCATAATCTATTTTCCAACATTAAAGTTCCATTATCTATGAGGGAGAAATTTGTACGAGTGTCATTTCTCATTTCATTGATGATTCTACTCAAGTGTTGATCTTGAACTTGAGCTTTCTGCACCCTTTCAACTAACATAGGTCTCACTTTTAGAGTAGTTAACAATGCTTCCGAATAACTCAATGAGAAATCTACTCCTAAAGATTGCATATCCAAAAGAAAAGGAAGTCTTATAGCTTTAATATGAGCTAAACTGCTATAAGACCTTCGACTGAGTGCATCCACTACTTTATTAGCTTTCCCAAGATGATATTAGATGGTGCAGTCATAATCCTTGAGTAGTTCAATCCATCATCTCTGTCGTAGATTCAACTCCTTTTGAGAGAGCATGTACTTTAAACTTTTATAATCGGTGAACATTTGGCACGACTCTCTGTACAGATAATGTCTCTAAACCTTTAAGGAAAAGATGACTGTCGCCAACTCCAAGTCATGAGTTGGGTAATTCAATTCATGTGGTCAAAGTTGTCTAGATGCATAAGCTATCACCTTTCCATGCTACATCAATGCACAACCTAATCCTTTTCTCGATGCATCATTATACACCATATAGCCTCCACTACCAGAAGGAAGAGTAAGAACAGGTGTTGATGTTAAACAAGCTTTAAGTTTCTCAAAGCTTTCTTGGCATTCACCAGTCCATTCAAACTTAATATTCTTCCTAAGCAACTTAGTCATAGGTGATGCAATAATGGAAAAATCCTAGACAAAACGATGGTAATATCCTGCTAATCCTAAGAAACTCCTAACTTCTGTAGGATTGGTTGGAGGTTCTCAATTCATCATTGCTTTAATTTTTTAGGATCCACAAGAACTCCTTCAGCAGAAATTACATGTCCCAAGAAAATTACTCTATCAAGCCAAAATTCACACTTACTAAATTTGGCATATAATTGCTACCCCTTAAAATCTGTAAGACAATTCTCAATTATTTCTCATGAGCTTCTTTGCTGCCTAAGTACACCAAGATTCATCTATGAATACAATAAAAAATTTATCTAAGTAGGGTCGGAACACTCTATTTATAAGATCCATGAAAGCAGCTGGAGCATCGGTCAACCCAAATGGCATCATAAGAAATTTGTAATGTCCATAACGGGTTCAAAAAGTTGTCTTAGGCACATCTACTTCTTTGATCTTCAATTGATGATACCCAGACTGCAAATCAATTTTAGAGAAAACCTTAGCACCTTGAAGCTGATAAAAAAGATCTTCAATGCGAGGTAAGGGGTACTTATTTCGTATCGTCATGTGATTAAGTCACCTATAGTCTATGTATAATCATAAGGAACTATCTTTCTTCTTCATAAATAATACTGGAGCTCCCACAGTGAGATACTAGATTTTATAAAACTCTATCCAAAAGCTCCTGTAATTGAACCTTTAATTCCCTTAACTCGGTTGGAGCCATTCTATAGGGTGTTTGAAAGATAGGAGTTGTACCCAGTTGCATGTCAATAGGGAACTCAATCTCTCTATTAGGAGGTAATCCAGGTCTTTTGAAAATACATCAAGAAACTCACAAACTGCCAGAATATCCTCTATCTTAGGTTCACTCAATTCCTTATCAACAACATAGGCTAAATATGCTTGATACCCCTTCCTGAGCAATTTCTCAACTACAATAGTAGAAATTACACATGATGAAAAAAGACGACGTTCCCATTAAAAGATGAGCTTAGGCTTTCCAGGTCGTCTAAACTTCACTAACTTCTCAAAATAATCTACTGTGGCATGATGGTGGGATAACTAATTTATACCTAAAATAGCATCAAACTCCTGAATAAGCAAAGGAACTAAGTCCGCTAATAGCTTTTGGTCCTCTAGTTTAATTGCACATTCTCTATACACTTATTTGCATATAATAGGACTACCAATAGGGACGCTAACCACTAAAGCCTCACCTAACAAATCCTTTATCAAAATGACTGGTAAATGTAAAGAAGATAAAAGAATGTATGGAGCCAAGATCAATAAGAATATAGGCATCTTTATCCATGATAGATAACATACCAGTTACCACCTCATGAGATGTTAGTGCCTCTTTCTACGTCATAGTAAAAATTCTAGCTTGGTTTTGAGGTCTTCCAGCCTCCGCTCCTTGTTTAGGTTTAACAGATGAGGTAGCTCCACTAGGCTTGTTAGTGCTGGTACCTCCTACCACAGGCCTACCTTGAGACTAGGTTTTACCACCTCTTTAATTTTTTGGTGCAGTAGACCCATGTCTGGATCCAGCTGGCTGATTTAAATGAGGACATTCCCTCTTAAAGTGACCAATCTCTCCACACTCAAAACATCCACCAGTTCGCATTCTGTAATCACCTTCGTAATTTTTACCACAGACAGAGCATAGAAGTCAAAACCTTTATCGAGCTCCTATACCTTGTATACCTATAAAACTACCTATTAGTTACTGCACTGTACTCTGGCTAGCTTGCGTTGATTCAGTATGGGAGTTCCTGCTAAAACTAGGACCAGTTCTAACTTAAAATGCACCTCCTCCTTTCTTAGTAAATCTATTATCAACATTAAAGAAGGAACTCTGACCGTGCTTCCAACCTTTTTGAAACATTTCTTTTTCTTCTTTCTTCAGCTTCTCTACCTCCAAAGCTTTTTCTACTAAGCTCCTATAAGTGGTACCCTTAAAAGAAGCTAGACCATACCGAATAGTCACATGCAGGCCACTTAAGAATCGGTCATACTTGTTCTCCTCAGAAGGAAGCACATCAGCCATAAATCGATACAGATCTTTAAACTTATCTATATACTCCCTAATAGTTATATCCTCTTATGCCAGCCTAAAGAAGGGATCTTGCTTCCCTTTCCTATAGCTCTTTGAGATATACACCTTTTGAAATTCAGTTACAAATGCTTGCCAGGTCATTTTATCACTATAAAGGCAACATACTCTATCCATCCAACTATCTGCTACTCCTTACAAAAATATATTTACTGTACTAACCTTCTCCCTATCTGAGATTTCCATAAAGGCAAAAACTTTCTCGATCTTCTTAAGCCATTCAACAACATTCTTAATATTTAGAGAGCCATCAAAATTCTTAGCTCCTAAATGTCTGCAGTGTTTCACTATATCCCAAGGCCTCTGTTAATCTCTAACTGTCATGGTAGCTGTAATGGCTTGGGCTATAGCTGCACCTAATCCAGCATCAATATGAACTGCAATAGGTGGAACGGGTGGTACCTGAGCTAGTGGTGGTGGTGGATTAGGTTGAAGGGGTGGGTCTGCCCTAGAATGATCCTTTTGTGAGGTAGTAGCATCCACAGACTCACTACCTTCAGGCAACTCATGCTCATCCATCCCTTCCAAAGATAAAAATGGAGTAGGATCCCTATAAGGTTGTTGGCCAACATTCTCTAATCTCTCAATACGATGATGACCTCGAACACCACGACCTCGGCCATCTATAGCACGGGGTGGCATCTTTCTATACTATAACGAAAGACTAAGATTAAAAACCTAATCAATGTATCCTACCTAAGAGAGTCTACAGAATCAATAACCTGCTCTGATACTAAATAAATGCCATACTCATTTCTCTACCATAAGGGTCAGTGCAATATTAAACTACTAATTATTTACAAACCATTATATATCATAACTTAATATAAATAATTATCTTTATAAGCATATTATAATACAAATAAAGTTTACAGTATCTATTAAATAACTGTACATATGCCTCTGAGGTTTATAAAAAAAATTATCTCCAAATAGCAATAGTTTATTGGCTTAACCTCTTCTATTGCTCACTCCAAAACATGCTATACAAGGATCTACTAATCCACCAAAAAGCAATCTGAAATGGTTTAGATAGGTGGAATGAGTACGACTACTCAGTGAGAGGATATAAGCATAACCACAGAAAATATTAATATATCATCATAAAACATGATACAAAAATTCAACTTTAATCATATATAGTTCTATCCATAAAATGGAAAATAGCTTGAGTATTAAAATAAACACTTCTTATCCAATAATTTCTGCTATAAATACAAAACATCCATCTACTTTCCTTAGAATCCTTTAGCACAACTTGATAGAAATCAAGGAAATCATAGACAAAAACATTAAAGATCAATATATAAAAAAACTTATACATATGCCAATATACACTCAGGTGGTATTCTATAAATCCCATGTAAAATTGGGAGCTGAATGTCTCACCTGACTACCCAAAGTACTAAATCATCATCATACGCATGCGTAGAGACATTACCCGTCGGTAATATAATTTATTTCGTTTCACCCGACATTCAAGGTATGATTTCATAGGCACCTTTCTCAGTGTATTTCTTAATTAAATATTTCAAAACTAAATTCTCATGTGTATAGCTCAAAGTAAACTTAATACCATATGATTTCAGATGGCTAGAAAATACATAATTGCAAATAGCATTTAGGAAATCAATAAACATCAATGCTTTGTAAAACATAAGAATATATATACATCTTTAAGAATCAGTAAATACATATCATAGATTTAAAACCATTGTTATACTAATATCCACTCACATGATATGATAACTGATAATTCTAGCTGGAAGGAGCTGCATTATACTCTACGGTTGGGGCTGAGGTTCCTCCTAACATCCAGAAGCAAATTATAAGAACACTAGCTTATAACCTCAATTCTACTCAATTTAATTGATCTATAGCTTAAAGATATGATTTAGGACTTGAAAAACGGCTTGAAACTGCTCAAATTAGGGTTTCAGGACTTTGAAAGGCTGTTGTGGCACCGCCACTGTGTAGAGGCCCTGCCTCTGTGTTGAGGTGTCAACTCTGTGCATTGAGGCACCATATCTGTGGCCTGAAATTACAAAAACTCAATTTTATTCAACCGAAAATGCTAGAAACCGATCCAAATCAATTCCAAACATCATTTTTAATATCCAAGGGGTCTATTTTAGCATAAACAAGCTTAAAAACTCAAAATTTCAATCAAAATATCAAATTCTATTCAAATTCCAAAAACTTGAAATTAAATGATTTAACTTACTAAAACTTTTCATATATCAATCTTTAATTCGTAATAAGAAGCTTGGATTGATGTTTAAAAGTTGAGAATTGTAAGTTTGAGAAAAAGAAAAGAATTGAAGAAGATGAAAGTTGAAAAATTGGCGCAGAGAATAGAGAAGAAGAAGGAAGGAAATGTCATGAATAAGAAGCTTATGCTTCTCTTTTTTTTTAAAATCATTTTGGTAAATATCTATTTTAGTCCTCCTTTATAATATCCATTTTAGTCCCCCAAATTTTCAAAATAAGCAAAAAGGCCCTCAAACTTATTTCTAATACAATCTAGTCCATAAATCTTTCTATAACTTAATTTTTAAGGCAGGGTATTATAGTATGACTGAGTATAATATCTTTAGCCTCTTACAACTGATGACCATGGCAACAAATGCCTATACAACTCAAACAGAAACCTTTGATAAAGCCATAGTTGAGCTCCTCATAGTTGGTTTTTTTAGGACAACTTAAGGATTAGTGGGATTATCACCTTACCCAAGACTAATAATACTAAATCCTAAATACTATCCAAACTTTCAAAGATGGCACGTCCATCCTAGATGATAGAGGGAACCAGATAAAAGATATAGTCTCCATACTCATCTTAATTATTTTCCTTTATTTCATAGGAAATCCTAGCCATCTTAAAGACAAAAATGCTAAGCTCCTTAGCAACCTTAGGTGTAATAAGCTTAGGAACTTCCAAATCTATAAAAACACTTCCTTTACCAGGGTGATGCTTAAAGAAGACTCAAACCAGCCTTTTTAGAAAGAGAAATTTCTTGCAGGTTTACTCAAAATCTTAGGGGAAAAGGTTAGGAACAATATTAGATAAGCCTATGGTAACCAAATTCATTATAATCAGTTTACCTATGGTGAATTAATTAGGTTTACCTAAAAAGAAGAACTTAGAATCTGCTAAGACCTGAAACTCCAAAAACACCTTAAGTGGGAGATGAAGAAAACTAGGTAAGAATTAGGAGATTTTTACCACCAATTTGATTACAATCCTATTCAATAACCTAAATTCTATAGTGGTAAGTGCTAGAGAAAATTCTATAGGAAATTCAAATCTTCTTATAAGTATAAGAAGTCTTATAGGTCTTATTAACCAAAAGATGAGTCATACCATAAGAAACCTTCTTCCTCCAAAAAGACCTCTAAAGTTTACAAAAAATCTATATCTAAAACTAAAATAAAGTCTAACCTTAAAGATATTATTTGCTATAAATGTGGCAAGAAATGTCATACTTCTAGATTTTATAGGTTAAACTCTAGGCTCCATGAATTGAACCTAAAAGATGAAGTTCTCCATAATATTTTAGCCCTCCTTGTTGAGTCCTCTGAGTCTAGTTTTTTAAACTCTTCAAATAGATAAGATAGCTACCTCTTATAGTTCAAACAAAGATTATAGTTCAAACAAAGATTCTAGCTCTGATTTTAAGAATCCTCCAAAATAAATTAATATACTTATAAAAGATGAGGAAGTAATTCTTGAAGCTGTAAATCATATTAATAATTTGAAATTTCAAATTGAGTATCTAGAGAGATCCTCAAGGCCTTAGAAAAGAAACCTCTAGAAACTCCTTCAATAATAGTCTTACCATCTACCAGTAAGAATATTTACGATCTTACAACTATTCTTGGTAGAAGTAAGAAACCCAAAGTACCTATAGGGACCTGATTGGACCTCTAAAAAGAAGTCAAAGCTATTAAGCAAGAGGTTAAAGAGCTTAAGGCTAAACAACAAAGGGATTCTAAACTTACTCAAACCCTAATTTTCAAATAAAAATCCAACGATTCTGATTCTAGTTCAGATGACAAAATAGGAATTCATGAACCATAAAAATTGGGATAATTGAAAAAGATTTCAAACATTCTAGAGAATTATATATGTGTTTTGAGAGAAGTAACTTCTTAAATTCAAGTAAAGATTATTTTTTCTGATGATTCTCAATTGGAAACAATTGCATTATTTGATACATGAATTGACCTCAATTATATTAGATATGATTTAGTTCTAAAAGGATATCATAAGAAAATCAAACAAATTTTAACAGCTGCAAATGATTTCGAATTAACTATTGGTTGAAAGGTAGAAGCCTCAGTAGTTAGTGGTGACATTACACTAAAAAATCTTTTTATACTTGCTAAAGATCTTCGATCAATGATCATATTAGGGGCTTCGTTTATCAATTTGATAATACCTTGTAAGGTTATTGAAAAAGAAATATCTTTTAAAGTAAGAAATTCAAAAATATTTTTCCATTTGTTGAAAAACTAAAAAAGAGAAATTTAAATCTTCTTAAATCTTTTTCTATTTATACTTATAGAATAAATGTTTTAATAAAGGAAAAACAAACACGTCTTTTTTTATATAAATGTTTTAATTTAAGTGATCGTGTGCACTTAAATTAATTATAAAAATATTAAAAAACTTTAATTATTTAAAAAATGTTGATATTAAATTCAAAAGTAAATAAAATTTAAAATTTATTAATCACGAATATAATTCATATATGACAAGTTTTGTGAAAATATTAAATTTTTTTTGAAATTTTGCTTTATAATGAAATGTTTCAAATACCAATTGCTAAAATCAAAGTGTGAATATATATAAATAAATATGTTATTTTTTTAGACTTTAAGAGAGAGAAACAAAAATTGTCATTATTATATTGGTATATTGCAAATTACCAAATATTTGAAAATAATTATATAAATACTTTAAAACTTATAGATGTATAAATAGTCAGTGAAAACTCAAAATTTAAACAAATAATAAATAATGTAGAAGAATAGAGGGTAAAAGTTTGCATATTTTTATATTGAGTAATTCTATCCAATTTTAGTTTGAAAAAAAAATGATAGTTATACAAATAGAAATTTCGAAAATCATTACATTACTCATAGTTGGAGGCAAAATAATATTTAAAATTACCAGTGGCTCTTGCATTGGGCTGAGAGATATTATAACTTTTTAATTTTAATTAATATATAATAAAGATGATTGATATATTATAAATATATAATTTTTAATCTACATATAAATGAGTTAAATTAGTAAAAAATTTGTGTTCATCTTCCAGCTTTCTGTAATGCACGCTATTCTTGGTAGCCACTTAACTCTTTTGCACCCTAACACGTTTAGTACAAATTTCACCACTCTATGATTGTTTAGGTTTATTTTCTTCTCTTTAGTCAATTTACATTTCTTCCCTTCATTTCCGTTTCTTTTCTTTTCTTATTCCTTTTATGTTTCTATTCTCCTTTCTTCATTACTGTCTTTCTCCAATCCAATTAGTTTATTCTGCAGTCATAGATTCTCTTACGCGAAAATCGGTCAGCTCTTAAGCCAATATAATGGAGGAAAGGAATCGTGTTCTTGGGTGCCATTAATAACAAAGGAGGTGGAGGAGTTTTTGGAGCGGTATATGGCACAATGATTATTCTAAGCAAATTAACCTTGGTAAATTATTATTATTTGAAAACTTCAATATGTATCTCTGGGGTGATAAAAAATAACCGAAAACTGCATAATTGAACCGAACTAATTAATTTGGTTTGATTTGGTTTTTTTTTTATATAAAAAATATTATTCGATTTTTATTCGAACTGAAATATTTTTGGTTTGGTTCAACTTTTTTTGTAAAAATTATAATTAAATTGAATTGAACCAAAATTTTTAAATGTTTTTATTTATATGTATATTCATGGTTCAGTTTGATTGGTTTAGGACTAATATTTCAAAATAAATTAGTAATGTTATTTTTAAATAGTTAAAACTCTTAATAAATTTATACAATACTAAAAAATTCAAACCAAAATTATTTAAATTCATTTTAGATAATCAGTTTGATTAATTTTCTAAAAAAAATAAATAAATAAAATAAATACAAAAAATTAATAATAATAAATCTCATAAGTATAATTAAAAATTATAAAATTATATAAACCCAATAGGTTTAAAATTATAAAAAAATTTTTAAAAAAAACCCAAATTGAAAAAACTAACCGAACTGAACCAAACTAATTTGGTTCTGTTCAATTTATTTTTTACCCTAATTTGGTTCAGTTCGATTATTTTTTTAAATATTTTTAGTTTAGTTTGGTTTTATATATTTTTAACCAAACCGATCGATGCACACCCATATCCCAAAATATATTATAATTTTTACTTCAATATTGTTCAATCACTTTCGACAAATTTTGGCTAACTTTTAATATATAATGGATGCCCACTCAGAGTAGAATGCCCAACTCTCAAAAGGGAATAAACCATTCAGAGAAAGCCATGGATTTTTCTTATTCTGTTTTTTACACGTCAATCACATACTACCTACTTGCCTTATCAAGTCATGTCACTGCAGTTGCCATAAACATTGGAAACAAATTTTGAAAAGAATTTTATCTTCTTAAATTGGCAGGATGGATGAAGAATGCACATGATTAAAAGAGACATGGGCTTGCAAGATAGAATTGTTGGAGAATTCCTACAATTTGGGGCTACTTGATACTAATTAAATTAGGCCTCGAAGGTATTTGAAAAATGTAATACATAAAACTCTTTTCATGTCTTCTATTAATTACTGTCAAGCTTATTTTGCTTTCTTGTGAGCTTATGTATATCTGTAACACCCGCATTCTAGGATATATATTCCTTCCTTATGCATTGCATTTTATACATAGTAAAATAGTGGACTTAATTTAAGTTTGGGTATGTTTATGCTTTAAAAAGAGGGATCTAATTGCAATAAAAATGGGATTAGATTGTCACAATTGAAAGTTAAGAGGTGACATGTAATATTTCCATTTCATTAAGGGGTGAAATGGATATTTGGTGATATTTATCTTAATGTTTTGACCATGTGAATGGCCAATTATGTGTGCATATATAGGGTGGTGTATGTGTACAAGTGGAGGGTGGATAGTGTGTACATGTGTGTGTGTGTGTGTTAGAATTGAAGAGGGTAATTTGAGAAGGAAGATGGGGAGTGATTTTTAAAAGATTCTAGAGATTTTAATCTTATTTTTATCATCTAACAAGAGTTTTGGGAAGCTCTAGGAGTATTACAAGCACTTGGAATACCAATTGGTAAGCTATGTATGTATAATTGTTAATTGTAGTTAAGTCTTATTTGGTGCAAATTTGTGCTATGTTTTTGTGGTTGATCAGTCTTAGATTTTTTAATATAACTTGAGTTGTAGAGCTCTAAATTGAACAAGATTAGATGATCTGAAAACTTTAAGGCATCCTCTACAACTTTTATGTTTTAAAGTTGAGTTAGAATCGTCATATGAAGGGTCTAGCAGAGCTCGACATTTTATTGCTCACTTTGGTGGCTCTGTATGACCCGATTTTGTTCAATAATTCATAAATAATTGGGATAACAGCCCCGTAAGTCCTAAACAGAGTACAGTTTTTTCAATTGAGTCCTAGAAGAAAAATATTTTACAATCAAGTCCTAATAGAAATAAAAATGCCCACCGTTAGTCCTACTCCGTCAACTACAACAGAACATG
>CATIWO010234074.1:0-13589 GCA_949673435.1 Macaranga tanarius | reverse complement strand
AAATAAAAATAAAAATAAAAATAAAAATAAAAATAAAAATAAAAATAAAAATAAAAATAAAAATAAAAATAAAAATAAAAATAAAAATAAAGAAATATAAAATACTTAAAATGTAAATATAATACCTTGCTACATTTTAATGGTCTATAGCTTGACCATACCTTTGCAGGAATTAAGGTGTAGAAAGAAAGATTGGCTTAACATTATCAATTGCCTCGCCAATCAAGTAAGGCTTAAGACGATGCCCATTTACTTTGAAAACTTCACCCTTGTCATTAGCAATTTCAATTACTCAATAGGGGTAAATCTTAACAACCTTAAACGGACCTACTATCTTGACTTCAACTTTCTGGGAAATAATTTTAATCATGAGTTATAAAGTAAAACAAATTCCCCTTCATAAAATTCTTTCTTCATCAAATGCTTATCATGCCACAACTTAGTATGATCCTTATACAACTTTGCATTTTCATAAGCATTCATTCTCAATTTCTCCAATTCATTTAGTTGAAGTAGCCTTTTGTTACCTGCTTTCTTCAAATCGAAATTCAAAGCCCTTGTTGCCCAATATGCCCTATGCTCAAGTTTTACGGGCAAGTGACAAGACTTTCTATAGATTAGTTGATAAGGAGTAAGGCCAATTGGGGTTTTGAAGGCTGTCCTATATGCCCATAGAGCATCATCTAGCTTCAATGCCCAATCTTTCCTTGAAGAAGACACCGTTTTTTCAAGAATCCACTTTATCTCTCTATGACTCACCTCAACCTGCCCACTAATTTGTGGATGATATGGAGTAGCAACCTTGTGAGTTACCCCATATTTCTTCAAAAGAGCCTCTATGACATGATTGCAAAAATGTGAACCCCCATCACTTATCAAAGCTCTAGGAGTGCCAAACCTTAGAAAGATTACTTTCTTGAGCATCTTGTTAACAACTTTAGCATCATTAGTAATGGTTGGTATTGCTTCTACCCATTTTGAGACATAATCAACCATAACCAAAATATACTTATAGCCTAAAGAACTAAGAAATGGACCCATGAAATCCATACCCTATACATTAAAAAGCTCAACCTCAAGAATTCCCTTCAAAGGCATCTCATGCTTCCTAGATATATTACCCATTCTTTGATATCTATCACATTTAAGCATAAATTCTCTAGCATCCTTAAATAAAGTAGGCTACCAAAAACCACATTGAAGTACCTTTGATGCCATCTTTGATGCACCAAAATGTCCACCAACATCTAAGGAATGGCAATGCTTCAAAATATCTTGAACTTCATCTTGAGGAATGCATCGCCTAATCAGCCCATCTGCACATCTCTTGTAAAGCAATGGTTCCTCCTAATAATAGAATTTGCTATCATACAAGAACTTTTTCCTTTATCTATAATCCAATCCATAAGGAAGAATACCACTCACTAGATAATTGGGAATATCTGCAAACCATGGAATTTCCCTTGATGCTAAACTTAATAGATGTTCACCATAAAATGTTTCATTAATTGGTACACCATCATCATTTTCCTTTAACCTTTCTTGATATAATCTTGATAGATGATCCGCAACAAGATTATCACTCCATTTCTTATCTCTCACTTCCCAATCAAACTCTTGAAGCATCAAAATCCACCGAAGGAGTCTAGGTTTTGCATCCTTCTTGCTTAAAAGATACTTAAGGGCGGCATAGTCTGAATACACAATCACCTTTTGTCCTACAAGATATACTTTAAACTTGTCAAATGCATAAACAATACCCAAAAACTCCTTTTCTGTAGTGGTATAGTTGATTTGAGCATCATCAAGTAGCTTGCTCGCATAATAGATCACATAAGGCTTGCCTTCCTTTCTTTGACCTAAAACAACCCCCACTGCAAAATTGCTTGCATCACACATAATTTCAAATGGTTGCTCCTAATTAGGTGGTTGCAAGACAGGTGCTAAAATAAGAGCTCCTTTCAAAGTTTCAAATGCATCAAGGCATGCACTATTAAACTCAAAAATAACATTCTTAGCAAGAAATTTGCATAATGGTTTAGCTATTTTGGAAAAATCTTTGATAAATCTTCGATAAAAGTTCGTATGTCCAAGAAAGCTTCTTATATCCTTAATACACTTCGGGGGAGGCAAATTAGCAATCACTTCTATCTTTGCCCTATCAACCTCAATGCCTCTCTTTGATACCGAATGGCCAAGAACAATTCCTTCTTGTGCCATGAAATGGCACTTTTCCTAATTCAAGACCAAGCCATACTCAATACACCTATCAAGAACTTTAGAGAGATTATCTAGACAATGGGAAAAGTTAGCACCATACACACTAAAGTCATCTGTAAAAACCTTTACACAATCATCACGTAAGTCACTAAATATTGAAAACATGCATCTTTGAAAAGTTACAGGCACATTATATAAACCAAAAGGCATACGCCTAAAGGTAAAAGTACCATATGGACATGTAAAGGTAGTTTTAGCTTGGTCCTTGGGATGAATAGGAATTTGATAAAAACCACTAAGTCCATCCAAGTAACAAAAATAAGAAAAGTTGGCTAATCTCTCAAGAACTTGGTCAATAAAAGGCAATGGAAAATGATCTATCCTAGTTGCTTTATTTAACTTCCTATAGTCAATACACATACGCCATCCCGTGATAGTTCTAGTTGGTATTAAATCATTAGATTCATTCTTAACAATGGTTAAGCCTCCCTTCTTTGGAACAACTTGAATGGGGCTCACCAATTTATTATTACTAATAGAATATATGATTCCATTATCAAGCAACTTAGTTACTTCTTTTCTCACCACCTCATTAAGAGTGGGATTTAACCACCTTTGACCTTCAATGGAAGGCTTGGCATTATCCTCTAAAAGGATTCTATGCATACACATATTAGGACCAATACCCTTCAAATCATTTATGGAATAACCAATGGTATCTTTATAACTAAGCAACTCATCATATAAGGCATCAATATTATTTACAGGCAAAGATGAATTTACTAAAAGGAAATTTAAAATTAGAGTCAAGAAATGCATATATTAGATTTGATGGTAAAGGCTTGAGTTCTAGCTTGACTTCGTCATTTAGTGGAGTAGCCTTTGAATCATCATCTATCCTTAATGGTTTAAACCTTGAAGTCTTATGAGAAGGTCAGTATGTAGTCACCTCCAAGAGTTACTCATAAGCTTCTTCTATCATGTATGAATCAACAGGATCTTGTCTTAGACATCAATGTATTACTTCATCAATACATTCATCAATAACATCAAAAGAGTCAATTCTATATACTACTTCCATTGGTGTAGACTTCATCATCTTAAACACATCAAATTCTATATGCTCATTGTCTACTTCTAATATAATCTTCCCCCTTTTCATATCAATAACTTCTCTCGCTGTCATAAAAAATGGTCTCCCAAACAATATTGGGATTTTGAAGTCTTCTTCCATTTCCAATACAATAAAATCTGCTGGTATTACAAACTTCCCCACTTTTGTTGGCATATTCTCAAGAATTCCAAGCAGATAAGTGATAGATTTGTCCACCATTAAAAGACACATATTGATAGGCTTAAGTTCTTCCAAATCAAGCCTCTTATAAATGGAGTAAAGCATAAGGCTAATACTAGCACCAATATCACACAAGGCTTTATCAAAATGAGTACCTCCAATTACATAAGGAATCGTTAAACAACCGGGATCCTTAAGCTTTAGTGGAGACTTAGAGTACATAGCCTTGGATTCTTCAACAAGAGAAACTAACCCATAATCTTCAAGCTTGCTCTTATGGCTAATAATATCCTTTAAAAATTTGCCCCATGCTAGCATATCTCTAATAGCTTTGATAAATGGTATTGTGATAGTGTCCTTGAGATAATTAAGGAATTTGCCAAATTGTTTATACAAGCTCCGCCTTATGAACCTTTGAGGAAAAGGAAGTGTTTTAAAATTTATTTTAGGCTCATCATCCTTGGATGGTATGACATCTCCTATTTTACCCTTGTTTGCACCCTCATCATCATCAACCTTTTTTTTATTCTTACTAAGATCCCTCTCAACCTTCTTACCACTCCTCAAAGTGATTGCTTGGCAAGTCTTTTTATGTACAAATTTTGATTGGCTAAGAAGCTTTCCCAAAGGTTTAGTGTTAGAAGAAAAGGCTTGTTGAGCAATTTGAGTTTCAAGGATGCAGTTATGAGTAGCAAGCTGTTCAAGTTTTGAATTTAGTTGCTTAAGTTGCTCCTCATTTTGTTTGTTGATGGTTATTTGTTGCTTGACAAATTGCTCCAGAAGAGTTTTAAGTTTAGGTTTAGGATAGGTAGGATTGAAGGCTTGTTGTTTCATGGGAAATCTAGGTGGGTTTTAAGGTTTAGTGTTTGGGTTAAATGGAGGGTTTAATTAAGAGGATGGATTTGATCATGAGAATCTGGAATGGTTTCTCCATTGAGGGTTATAAGTATTAGAGTTGAGCCCCATTCTCTGGTTAAAAGTTCCTTGCACATAGCTCACATCCTCATTAGTACTTATATTACATTGAGAACATGAATGAGATCCTCCACAATTCTCATAAATAATATTAGTACTTTCTAAAGAATTAATTTGATTTTTACTTACCATTTTAGTGAGAGCATCTATGTTTGCATTCAACATATTGATTGTGTCAAGTTCCAAAACTCTTTTTGCTTTTGCCATGGTTAGTTCATCACCCATGTACCCTTGAGATGCAAGTTCTTCAAGTAAGGTAACGACCTCTTTAGTCGTTTTATCCATCCATTTTCCACCAGAAGCTGCATTCACAATGTTCCTATTCTCGTTCATCAACCCATTATAGAAAATTTAAGGAATCATCCAACCCGGCAAGCCATGATGTGGACATTAACTTTGAAGTTCCTTAAACCTCTCCCAAGCTGAATAAATTGTCTCACTTCAATTTTGCTTGAAAGTTGTGATCTCATTGTAAAACTTGGCCATCTTATGTGGTGGAAAATATTTGTGTAGAAATGCTTGCTTCAATTAGTCCCATGTTGTGATTGACTCACTAGGCAAACTAACAAGCCAAAGTTGTGCTTTATCATTGATCGAAAATAGAAAAATTCTAAGCCTTATTGCATCATCTATCACACCATTTATTTTGAAGGTTGCACACACATTAAAGAAAGTCAATAAATGAGCACTTCTCCTTGTAAACCTCCAAATTGATTGTTCTGCACCATTTGGATGATACTTGGCTTGATTTCAAAATTATCATTAGCAATGGTTGGAGCCACAATTCCTCCGAAACTACCCTAAATGTCAGGCATAGCAAAATCGCCTAACGTTCTTCTTTGCAGTTCAGCCGTATTGTTCAATTCTCTTTGATTCACTCTTCTATATCTTTGCTCCCTACGTAAAGCACATAAAGTCAATTCAATTTCCGAATTAAAATAAAGAATATTATCGCTAGCACTTCTAGTAAGCATCATGAATAGTAAATATCAAGATCGAACAATCACAATTTAAGAAAATAATAAAATAAAAAATAATTATAAAAACAAATACAAAAATTAAAGCCTAAAACAACTTTTCTCTCTCTCAAGTTAATAAAAATTACTAAACAAATTCCCCAGCAACGACACTAAATATTTGGTATGGGCCAAATTAATACCCTAGTCTCTAAGACTTAGTATAGAGTAAGTAGGGTGTCGAACACTATGGAATTCAGAGTAAATTTTATATTAACCGGGTAGATATTCGGATAGATAGGCAATTGATACTAATATGATGTTAATTTATTCTACTTAAACTAAAGTCATTAAATTACTAAGTATCTAATTAAATTGTTTATATTAACAATAGCAAAAAGCAATGTATATGAGAATTATAATTCAGATTTAATTAAGAACTTTTAAAAGTAAATAATTATATAAATAATATGTATTAATTGAAGAAATTAATCAATGATCCTTAAAAGCAATTCTCATTGTCAATCAAGGGTATTTTTACTTAGAGTCCACAATCATTCTCATGAATTTACAGAGATAAATAAAAACCAACAAGTCCTATACTAATTCTTTATTCCTTTAAAGTGAATTTGTTGTCTCCAATTATTATTCTGACCTTTAAGTAATTTCAATTATACTTCCACTAAATTACCCCAGTTCTCATTGTAAGTAAATAATTAACAAATTATATATAGTGATCAAATATATATAACACAATTCAAAATGCAATTGAAATTAAATCAACCATAAATAATAAAAGATGAAAATATAGTTCTTAATTTAATTCGTCATTGTAATTTTACATACAAAGACTCAGCCAAAATACATATTAATAAATAAAGAACAATAAGGAAGAATTTGTAATATCAAATAAATACATATAGAATAAAGAGGAAAAGATTGAATGAATAATTCCCTCACTACTTCTTCCAGAATTTACTTGATGTCAAATGTGCCTTCCTTGAACTCTTGGCTAAATCTTCTCTTCACACTTCGATTTGTTCTTGATAATAAAACTAGAGTTTGGTAATAATATCTATATATAAACTAAGGAATTTTTCATGCCTAAAAATAGGGCCAAACTCATGCATTTATATGTTTTTTGACATCCCATTTTGTGCCTCTTCAATTTAGTGGATATGTGAAAAGGTGTGTTAAAGAGGTGTATAGGGTGAGTTGACACCACTGCCTGACTCGGCACCATCAATATCAGGAACGACTCGACATAACCTTGCCGAGTCAGCACCATCAGTCTGCTATCCCTCTTGGATGCGTGACGAGTCGTTATGGATGTGAAGTCGGCACCATCTCTCTCAGGCACGACTCGGCACCATCTTGTCGAGTCAGCAACTTCTGTCTTAACCATGACTCGGCACAACCTTACCGAGTCGGCACAACCTTGCCGAGTCGACACCTTCTCTAGACTTTTCTCTTCTTCATTCTTTTGATAACAAGACATACTTTATGCTTTCATGCATGCATTAGGCCTGAAAATACCTACACAACACAAAATTAATATAAAGTCAACAAGTCAATAAAGATAAATATAATAATATGAAAATAAAACAAACATAAACAAAAAGCTAATAAAATAGAACATAACTATACTAAAAGGCTATGCTATTTTGTATTATAACATAAAGTAACATGTGAGAAACCTGTGATGATTCCGATTGGATAACTAACTTGTATAAACATGCATTATGCATTGTGTTTATATATATATTAAATGTAAGGATTATGATTGTGGATTATTTAAATGGTATAATTTGATGTATATGAGGCACCAACAATATTGTTTTGATGATTGGAGATCTTGTTGTGATGTTTGAAATATTGCTTAGGTTGTTAGACACGGCCATGTGGTATTTAAACACAGCCGTGCATAAGTATGCTGTTAAAATCAAGACCTCAGGCACGGCCGTGTGCCTTTTTGGCACGGTCGTGCGCATCCAGTAAGAAATATGAATGATTTAGGCACGGTCGTATGCCATTTTGGCATGGCCATACTGAATCAGAAGGAAAATGTGCCAATCCAAGCATGGCTATGTGCCATTTTGGCATGGCCGTGCAGATTCAGGGGACACGACCGTATGCCATTTTGGCATGGCCATGTGTGTCTAGATAAAATATACACGCCTCCAGTATGGCCATGCATGATTTTGGCATGGCCATGCAAGCTCAGTGTGTTGAGTTTATAAACTTAGGCACAACAATGCGCAGCCTTTATACAAAAATTTGATAGAATGATGTGTAACAATGTTATTTATATCTTTTCCTTAATTAGTTCTTAAGGAGTATTATATATATGATTATATTATCAATTGCTTATTGAGTCGCAAGCTCATTCCTTTGCAATTGTATTTTTCAGGGAATAGATAGCCTAGCTCGAGGTGGTTATTTTGGTAGAAAGCTTGATGTGTGTTCTCGTCGTGAGTTTAGGTGGGTCAATATAAAGTTTGATGTCAACATCTTCATCCTCATAAGCATTCACCATTTTTGCATTTGGGATTTTGTAATAAGATTGTGTTGTTTTCATATACATATGTAAAGTTTTTAAATATTGTACAAATTTATACTTATATATATAACTTATCTTTAGAGAAAATTTTCTTATTCATGTGTTGTTCTATCATTGGTACACGTGTATGTGGTACTTTGAGGGTGCTACATTAGAAGTAATTCAATCTTTGAATAACCAACCAACTAGTCTAATCTTTTACTCTAAATCATCAACTTGTGAATCTTGGTGGAGATTTTAGAGAGGTAATCAGATCAGAGCCTTTTGTATGGTTTTACTGATGTTTTTTCATCATGAATAACTTGATTATACTTATATAAGAGTCTCTTTCTCAATTTGCTATTGCACAATTCATCAAATCTAGATACTTTTTATCATTCACTTATTTGTTATGCCAAGTGTATCAGGCACCCTTGAATTCATGATCAATCATCCTATAATCATCCATAAAATCAATTAAATAGGTTGTCTAAGACAACCTATTTGACTTCCTCCTAATTTTTCCTTTGAATCTAGATAAGCATTAAAATCCCCAATCATAAATTTTTTTTCCTAAAGTAATGTTCAAAAAAAAAATTTATAATTAGGATGTCTACCAACTTATTTCCCAAAATATGATTTCTTAGTCAAATAGAGCTTTTGAATTTTACGTGGCACAAAGTGAAAAATGTTAGTTTTTAATGAAAACCACAACTAATAGTCTTAGTTTTACTTTTTAGCATATTCTTTTTTTTTTTTTAAAAATGAAAGACTAATAGTCTCAATTTTCTTTAATGTTATTTAAAAAAATTAAAAACTAAGACTTTAAAACTTATTTTAACAAAAAAAATGAAAAAGGTTTTCAATGAAAATAGCCAAGAACATCAACATGCAAGGTTCTATTCCAAAAAAATCTATATATTCTATATATAGTAGTTATTTCAGAGTAATACATAAATATAACATTTTCAATTAACCGTAAAGGAACTAATCCTACAATTAATTAATGTAAAACAAAAATTATGTGAAGATTTATCAATTTGCAAAATTAGAATGATCAATATTGAATTGATTTATGGTCGTGGGAGTAATATCATATATGGAAATTATCCACTAATTCACAACTTAAATCCTTTATTTTCATATAAATAATTCTTAGATTTTTTTTTAGTTTGTTATATATGTTGAGAGAATATGAAAGAACATATCTTTTTATTTTAGTTGGTTCTTTCTTTTCTTTAATAAGTTAATTTTTATCTCTTTACATACTATTTATACATAGGATAAATAATATTTTTATAACTACTCTTTGGTAGTTATTTTTTATTTAATCTAGATTGAGTTAACCCGCCCATTATGTATGGATTTGATGAGTACAAATCCGCAGGCATACAGAATCATTACATGTAGTAATAAAAATATCATCCCATAGAGATTGAAAATTGAAAATTGAAATACTAACTATGTTCGTTTGTTTAGACACTGAAATAGAGTTTAGATTTTATAAAAACTAAAACTAAATCAAAATAAAGAAAAACTCAAATTCAGACAAATTTTAAAAGCTAGGGTTCTTATTCTCAATTATACCATTTTATAAGATTGATTAACCAACTAGGTCTATACTATTCCTAATTCATTTTGAAGGGATCTTAGAAACCATATGTTTTCCTCTCAGATAAACCTATGTTTAATTGGAAATTAATTAACACTAAGTTTTCTGGCTCCCACCAACCTAATGTCTTTTAAATCCAATTTTAAAACACAACCTTTTAATCAATACTAATCACTTAACTGTCTCCCAACTAATTAAGCAATTAATATGTTATTGCCTAATCCTACAAAACCTATTTCTCAATCAAGCTCTATAGCATTAATTCAATCTTAGGGTGATCAAACCTAAAATGACATTAAGCACAATAATAACCAATAAATTAGAACTAACAACCTAACATTAATTACAATAGGCCTATGGTCAAATTGGAATAAGAACCCTAAAAAGGAATCTAGCCACTTTTATTAAAAAGAAAAGAAAGAGATGAAGAAATGAAGAAAACAATTCCAATCATGATGAATAATAAGAAAAGTTAACAAGAAAACTCCCTTCACCAAGGTGTAGAGAATGCTTGTTCCTCATAATCTTTAAGTCAAATCCCTATTCTAATATAAGCAAGGCATAAAACTAAAAATGTTCTATAAAATAATAAGAAATAAAAATCCAAGAACAACCCTAAATGAAAAATAAATAGTTCTATTTATAGACCCAGTTTCCTAACTAGAAAGGTCATCTAAAACCTTTCAAACTCTATCTAATCATAAGCTTAAAAGATGAGCTTATATATATCCAAACTTCAGCTCCAAATCTACTTCTAATAGGCTGCCACATCAACATGCAAGGGTGCGCAAGAAAGTGACACGACTATGCATTAAAATTATCTTGAATTATCCAGAGACATGGGCATGCAGATTTTTGACATGGGCGTGCGCTTCTGCAAATTGCTATTCTTTAACTCAGGCATGGGCATACGTGATTTTGGCATAGGCATGTCATCTGATGCGAGGTTAATCTTTCAATTTAATTTTCAATCTTATCGTATCTTCAAGCATTATCTCCATTTTATCTCAAATACATCCTACAACCAAAAACTCAACAAAAATTATCTATTTAATATAAAAATATCTAAATCCTAATAATTAAAATAAAATAACAAAACTAACTAAATGAACTAAAAACTAACTAAATATGTAACTTCTAAACCTAATATGCAATTAAATAGAGTGCTCAAAACAAGTATTTTTTATACTTATCAAATTCCCCTACACTTGAGCCTTTGCCTGTCCTCAAGCAAAACAAGAAAACAACCTATTTATACAAAGAACCAACATCATTAGCAATTCTTAACTTAAGGAACCATTCTAATCTCCCTTTAATACAAAGCTTCAAACTAAAAATTAAAACAATAACTCATGGCCAAAGACATAACAATTACCAAGTGAAAAGCAAACTCCCTCGTTGAATTCATGAAACAGTATGATTAACAACTAAGAAAAATGAAAGTAAGCAGTAAACACAAGCACTTAAGTAGTTCTCACATTAATAATACTTAAAAGGCATAAAATTTATTCCTCAAAATTTTCTTTATTGTAGTATCCCCCATATTTCCATATTACTCAATGTGGATACCTCAATAAAGTCCTTTGGATACTCATACCCTTTATAAAGTATTGGAGTATATGTACGAGTGCGTTTTATGCTCCATCTTGCTTAAGGAATTTATTTTATTTATTTATTAATTATTTTTTAAAGTACCTATGCATATATGAACTACACGAAACATTTAAATTTCTACTTATAAATATCTTTCTCAACTATCAAGCACCTTAGTTCAATCATTCAATGAAAAAGTAAGCATTAAGTTTATTAAAATTTAAAAATCCTTAACCACTAGTTATTCCTCTAACTTAACAGTCAAAACTAAGTATTAAGAGGAGATTATTACACTTACTCAAGAAAAATACACCTAATGATATAAACTCTTCATAAAAATAGGCTCAAAAACTCAAGTGAAAGGTCTTTTATTCATGCAAAGACAAACTAAAATGCAAAAAAAAAAAAAAAAAAATGACAAAAATAAATAAAACATAAAAATAAAAAGGGAAAGAGAACTTCCTTATTCAGATGCATTCGAAGACGAAGTCTCTGGAACTATTACTTCAATAGATGGATCTGTTGATGCCTTAGTTCCTTTGTCTTGGGAGATCAATTGTTTCAGCTCTTCCACTTTAGCTATCAAATTGTCCATCCTCATTTCATGTATAGTCTCATAAGCTTCAAATTTGGTGATTACATCCATAATCATATGACCAACCCTTTGATTAGTTTAATTTGCTACATCTTCTATTTTCTTTTCAAATTTCTCAATATTTTCCTCAAATCTCTTCCTTTTCGCTGCTCTATTCTTTTTCCTTGCTTTGGCCTTACCGTCCTTTTTATTCACTCTCACATTCCCACAAGCTATTTTAGGCTAGACATCTTCTTTCTCCTCTTTGCTGACATCATTAAAATTTTCTACCATATTTGGAAGAGAAACTTCTCCATGTTTTAAGGTAGTTTGACGCAGCTGATAGCATCTTCGACAATCTACATCCTCTAGCCTTCCCAAATCTATGATGATCTCAGCTCGGACTAGAAAATCTTTATCAAAGATCTCACGTTCCAATGGCTCAAAAAGGGCAAGTTTCCTTGGTACAAAATGCATGGCTAGGCCCGTGATAATGTGGCCCATAGACATCAATATTTTTCATCCCTGCATAGCATGCCACATCAAACGAAAGACAATATATGACTATTCACCCTACGGTTAGTATACATACACCATATTAAGAACAATTCATCGGGTGTAACTTTAGTGCTATCATTCCTACCAAAGATAGTATGTGCCATGAATTTGTGCATCAGCAAACATGAGTGACTATCAATTAAACCACTAACCATTGTATCTCCATGACTTATTTTATCCCCATTAGTGATTTCAAACCAAAATCGACTCATATTGAATTCGAGAGGAGGTTGACAAATACTTCCTTCGAAAAAACCAAAAATTTCAGCCATGAGTTCATAGTCAAAATTGTATTCATTTCCAAAGAATCTATATGAAAAAATTCTTTGCTCCTCATCTTTAATTTTTAATGTAGTGTAAAATTCAATGGTCAATTCTAGGAACACATAATATGTAGCACCCTCCAAGTACTACATGCAAGTGTCTATACATTACATCAACCACGTGGCATATGACATTTTTTTTAAAGACATGTATTTATACCAAGCTCTTGTAATATATACATTATACTTTTATGTACATACATAATTTGAAATCAAAATAAATATATAGTTCAAATACGAAATGTTTAAATGTTATGATGATGATGCTCATGAGGATGGAGATGTCGACACCAAGTCTCCCTTATGACCCACCTGAGCTCATAAAGAAATGCTCTCTAAGCTTCTATCAACAAGCCTTAAATGAGACTATCTATCAAATCATAAAAAATCACAATTTGCAAAGGAATGAGCTTGCGACTCAATAAGCAATTATTAGAATAAGTATACATATAGTTCTTCTCAAGAACTAATTAAGAGAAGTAAATAAAAACAATTGAAAATGGACTACACAGCTTGGAACACGGCTGTGTTCCAACCCGTGTACCTCTCTGCCAAAATCATCATAAACAAACACGGCCACTTACCGTGTCTCTACCCGTGTATTGCTCTGCCACTTTTAATACCATCCTACATGGCCATGTATTCAACTAAAACAAGCTGCGTCTTTCAACACGGTTTGAGACACGCTCGTGTCTCAACCTGTGTTGCTCACTTGATAGCATATTTCTTACATTTACAAGCAATTTAAGCCAAATCAATAATTCCATCACTTCAATAACTATCTAGCAAATGCTAGAATAAATACTTGGGTGCTTATAACTCAATATCTACACCCCATCAATCATTACATTACTCAATTCATTAATCTCACAATAAAATCACATTCAACAATATATTAATTATATCACAAATGCAATGCATGTATGTTTATGCTTGTTAGTTGTC
>CATIWO010234067.1:0-13457 GCA_949673435.1 Macaranga tanarius | reverse complement strand
TCCCAACAAATTATCAGCAGAAGCATTTTCTATATTATCAACTGAAAAAATAAATAAAAGCATAATTTAAAAAGTATGAACACAAAAACATAATTAAAAATATATATATTCTTTTAATTCATTGACTTTCACATCCATATTAATTACATATAAAAACTAAACAATATATTAAAAACTAATGAACCTCCAATCTATAGAAAATGAACATCTATGTTAAAACTAATGAACCTATATGCACAAACTAATGAACCTAAAGTTATAACAAACACAAACAAACAAACACATATAAATCTCAGAAAAAAGAAATCAAACACCAAAAAAAAAAACAAAAATCATAGATTTAAACGATAAAGTTTAAATCCAAAATTGAAAACTAAAGAATTTCACAGATTAAACTAAAGTTTAAATCATAGATTCAAACGAAAAGTAATCAAATATCACAAAAAAAAAAAAGAAATTTTACCTGAAATCTGTAAATCCATTTGAAACCGCACACATCAAAAGAAAAGATGAGAAGATGAAATCCGTAAACAATCAAAGAAAACACGTTGAAATCTGTAAAGCAAAACATTAAAAGAAAACGCTCAAAGGTGAATCTCTCAAAGAAGAAAAAATCTCTCAAAGAAGAAAACATGAAAGATGAGCAAAGGAAAGATGAGAAGAAAATGGAGAAATCAAAGTTAACATTGTTAAGTTTAAAATCCAACGTGTTTTTTAATTCACACGCGTGAAAGGGGCCCTGGTCCATATTGCAATATGGATAGGGGTCCATAATATAATTTGCCTTTTTCCCTCTTCCCCTGCACTTTTAACCTACCATAATCTCTACTCCCTAATCTCTGCAATAACTCTTTGTTAAAACCATCAGAGTTGGGCTTTTTTTCTAGAAGCCCAAGTTCTAACCAGAAACCTACACCTACAATATTATTCTCCCAATACCAAATATCTTAAGCCAGCCCAACCCAAACATAAACACCCTTATTGTTTTAGCCAGCCATTCGAACGTAGCATTGGAATTTAATACGATAACCTAAAATAGCCCAACCAAATTTCTCCTTTACTGATATTATTAATAAAACTCTTTGCTTATTAAAAAAAAATATTGTATCATATATATTAAGCTTTAGGATAAATTAATTTAGCTATTGTGAGTGATTTTAACAAAGCAATTGAGATCTATATAATGCAAAAAAATAAAAAAAAATTAAATAACATATGTAGAAATCCAAATACTGTTTAAAAAATAAATTAAAAATGCAAAAAAATAACATAATAATATTTAATCTTGAGATCAACCAATTTGCATCAAATCTGTAATATAATTAAACTTGTTCTAAATATCAGTTTGCAGCTCATCAAGCCTTGTATTCATATCAGCACACAATTCTTCCACTGCTTTGAGAACATTTTCATTGGAGGTTCCTTGCATTTGAGTTCGGTCTCCACTTGAACATCAATCATCTTCATTACTAGCTAATCTTCATTTTTTTGACACCTTATTATCATCCCAACTATAACTTTTATGATCTAGCACAAGTCCCATCCTTCCAAGAGTTGCTTCAGTTAAATATTCATCATATGTTAATTCTTTTCTAGTCTCACCTAAAAAATCTAGTTTAAAATGCTCAAATACTTCAATGAGTAACATTCTATAAGGAAGACAAGAATTCTTTTTTCCTTTTCTAAAATTTGTAAAAACTATACGTTTTAGAATTAGATGAGGCAAATTGAGTTTCTTTTTATTAATCAAATGCGATAGAATAAACATGTCAGACTTAGTTACTTGGTCAAAATGTCCACCTCTTGGCCATATATTATGAGCAATATTAAAGTGAAAAACTCTATGTGTTGCAGAAAGATCTGTACCTTTTAGGATTCTAATGTTTTCATCACTATCATCTCCAATCATCGATTAAAACTGCCTTGTCATTATAATGGGAGTACGAGTCCATTTATAGTAGTATTCTAATTTACTTCCTTTGAAATTTTAAAAAGATCAATAAAGTTTCATCTATTAAGATCTCTTTTTGTTTAACTTTACTTTTTAATCTAAATGGTTTATCTTCCACCACTAAATTGGTATAGAATAACTTAACTAGCTTAGGATATTAAGGTTTGTGCAAAGTGATTATATTCATCCAATTGTTTCTTTTGATAGGAACAACCAACTTGCACCTTATATAATGTTCCACATCTCTAATAGGTCTACCAGGAAGAATTTTTCATTTATCAAACTCTTTGGAGTAACACACCTGATTAGCTCTTGAAGTAAACATTGGATCATGGTACATTTTACTTCGAATTTCATTATTGTCATCACTTGCAATTTGGTTGCTATGATTTTCTTCATGATTTGAGCACCCTTCAACATCACTATCACCATGACTTGATATCTCCATGCAATTATTCTCAATATGAATTGAAGAATTCATTGATATTGGAGTCGATTTGTCCATCTTTTTTCTCTTTTGCGTTGAAGTTGTAGATTTGATCATAATAGGTCCCCTTCTAGTTTGCATGTTCAAAATTAAAGTCCTACAATATTGAATGTAAAAATAAAAGAATCAAAATAAACCTTAGAACATAACATCAAATTAATATTGTATGTGGTCATAAAGTTGAATAAAAAAATTAGACACAAATATTCAAGGAAATAATGACTCAATTTAATGAATATAAATGAATTCCCAAGGCTAACATCAAATTTGTGAAGTTCGATAAAATATATCCCTAAGCATCATAGACATAGTGTAAATTATATATAATCACAGCTGCCAAAAAAATCCAGCCAGAATAATAAAAATGAGATTGTTTGTTTAGTTTAATAGTGTATGTACAATAGATGGAGAACAAATAAGAATAAATAAAAAATATGAGTTAAAATTTAGAAACAAATTAAAACAAGAATAAGCTAATCATGTACAATTTTGATAAACTTGCATGATATAAGCATATCATACCTCGTGCTTGAATATAGTATAATTTAAAATTAACAATGAGGGTGTTTATATAATGAATGCTCATTACTTTTATTTAGAAGTCAATTTTGTTATTAATTCCTAAGTAATCCAAATCACATTATCATTCCTAATCATGAAAGTAATATATTTTACAAATTTTAAATAAACTAGGACTTCACTTGAGATAATTTTATTTTTATTATAGTATAATTCCCTAAGGCTAAGGGAATGTATTTTAATTGATAGCGATTTAAAAAATTGTACTTTGGCAGTTTTTTATTTTTTTGGGTTTCCCGCTGGTTTTCCAAATTATACTGCCAACTAGCAGAAAAATAATGAAATATTACCGCATGTCACCATCCCACTTCCATTGTAGTTATCTTTTCAATGACCCAATTTTGTGATTTATGCTGGTTTAGTTTACAATTTATAAGCACTGCCAATATGCTAGTGGCTGCCATCGATGGGCTCCCAGATCCTGGTGGCCCCAAGTTCATAGAAAATAAGTGAGAATCCAACTTGAAGACTAAGGAAGAGATAAAAGAGAAGAGGCCAATTCACTCTACAGCTTCAACTGGATCTGATCCTAACATCCACAAGCAAAATTATAAGAATACAAGCTTAAATCTTGATTCTACTCAACTTAAGTTAATCTATGACTAAAGGATAGGGTTTAGGACCCGAAAAATGGTTCGAAAATGCTCAAAATAGGGTTTTTAGGGTTGGGGAACCCACAAAGGCACCGCCTCAATGCTGAGGCGCCTCCTCAGCACTGATTCGTCGCCTCTACAGTCCAAAAATGCAGAAACAAGTCCAAATTCAACCAAAAACACCAAAAATTAACTTAATTCAATCCCAAACACCATTCTAACCGATTCAGGGGTCTGTTTTTTTATCAAGCAACGCATAAAAACTCAAATTTCAATCCAAACATCCATTTGTGCACAATTCAAAAGCTTGGAAGTTTAAATATACAAACTTACCAAAAATCTTATGTATTAATCTTGAATTTGCTAAATGAAACTTGGAATTTATTGTTTGAACTTGAAGATTGAAGACTAAAGGAAAAGGAAGAAGAAAAATGAAGAAGAAGAAGAAAATGTGAGAAAGAAAGAAAGCATGAAAGAAACAAAATGTGATTGATATATCCATGCAAAAACGTAGGGAAGGAGGTTTGCTATAGTGCCTTTCCCTTTTTTTTTTAAATCAAGTATCCATTTTGACCTCCGAAACATAGCCTAACTACCAAAAAGGTCCTCAAACTTATTTTTATTGCAAATAAGACCATACTCCCATCTATAAACCAATTAGTTTCTGGGGTAGGATGTTACACTAAATTACACATTCTAATTATAAATAAAAAATAAAAAAAATAAAAAATAATGATAAAATAAAAACATAAATAATAATAATAATAGGCCTAAAAAGGAAACACAGACCATTATTCATATATCAAACAATATCAAAGCGTATAAAGAAAAGCAAAATATCAAATTCAAAAAAAAAAAATTAATTCAATCTTAATCAATTACACAATTACAAATTATCAAATTTATGAAGATTTCCTAAAATAAAACCATGCAAAAATGAAAATTAAAATCACACAATTGAATTTTACTAGATTAATTAAAAAATAACTAACTATAAAATCAATATAATTGAACAAATAATAATAGAATTTAACAATTAAAAAAATAAACAGCAGTATTAACATAATTGAATAAAATATGAAAACTTAAAGCAAAACAAGTCAAACATAAAAAAAAATATATATATAAGACAATATAAAAATAAATAAATGGATAAATAATAACGAGAAAAAAAGAAAAAAATGAATATATATATATATATATATATATATGTATGCGCGCGCATGTGAGCCTAACACAATAGATGAAATTATTGTCCTAATAGTTTCTATAGATTAACAATTAAATGAAATCACTACAAATAAAAAAAAGAACATTTAAAATAAAAAAAATCAAATGGACAAACAAATAAACAATTAAAAAAATCAAATATACAAATAAGAGTACCCTCAGATTCACCTCGAAATACAACCGTCACTAGAAATATTGTTGTGTTGTCGGAATTGAATTGAGACCTCGGATCCCTCCAAAAATGCAAAGAACAATTGTATTTTTTTTTTGTAAATTAATTTTATGAAAAAAAAAAAAACAACTTAATGTCCACCAATTTTCTTTGAGTATTTCCGCTCTTAAACTTAGTTGAAACTAGATTGAGAAAAATCAAAGAGTCCAAAAAAAATTCAAAGAGAAAAAAACCAAAGAAATAAAATGCGACCCATTGGAAATACAATCGCAAGCTTTTGGAGCTTGGATAGAAGTTGGGAGTCGCTATCCGGGTAAAATCCAGAACACTTTTACAGTAACTGGATCTCATGGAGGGAGCCTAACAGCCATCCTTAGAGACTGAGTCCGGAAACTGGGTCTGAGCTTTTGAACGGCCCACCCGATCTTGCAATCGGCCTCCGTTTGTGTTTTGTGTTTTATGTTTTATTATTTTTTAATTGTTTAATTATTTTTTTTAATTACATAAGAATTACCATTGCCTTCAATTAATTTTCAAATTTTACAATTAGGTCCAAATTTTTAATTAGTCAATTTACATGCATTTTGGCTTGATTTGTCACAATCATCACACTCACAATTAAATCCATCCACAATATCCATAACAGATAAAATAATAGAAATAAAATGAAACATACACATAAATAAATGGGGCAGGAGAAATGATACAACCATTTTATACATAATTATAAATAAAAACAAATAAATAAACTACAACTAAAATAGCCTAAAATTACTATTAAATTTAGTAACCCGGATGCTACCCAGTATTTAGACTTTCAAAAACAAATTATGATAAATTTGCCTAAAAATCTATAAAAAAAATAGAATACGGTCAGTATACACTAAGGCTCCATTTATTTGCAGAAAATATTCTTCTTGAAAATATTTTTCCTTATTTTCTAATGTTTGGGTTACCAAAAAAATTAAGTCAAGGGAAAATAAGTTACTAGTCAATGGAAAATAACTTAAAAATATGAGAAAATAACTTCCCATTCTAAGAACGAGAAGTTATTTTTCAAGAATTGAATACCTATCAAATATAGAAAGCTAAAAAAATCAAATATAATATTACCATTTCCACGTAATATTGTATAATTTAGGAAAAAAAAATTATTGCAAACCAAATACCAAAAATATGTTTTAACTATTTTTCTAGTATTGTAGCTAAACATCAAAAAATATTATATTTTTCTAGAAAATATTTTTTTTGAAAAATATTTTTCAGAGACAAAATATTTTCCTTGAAACAAACGGAGACTTATACTAAAAATACACAAAAATACTTCAAAATAAAGTTCGGAGGCAATCTTGACTACACAGAGGCGGTGCCTCACTAGATTGCAATAGAAAGATTACCACTTAATCAATTAACTAATAGCAATAAGTCATAACAAATTAAAGAATCAATTTAAGACACAAATCATGTTCTGTAGGCAATTGAAATCATCTAAATATGAGATAAAGAATAAAAAGAGTGGTTTTGAAAGTAATTAAAAATCATCAGAGCATAAATAAACAACGTAAAATAAAGAAGAAAGGAAATTCAGAGGTTACTGTAGAAGAGATATATAAGAGTGATGGTTAAAGGACACCAATACTGATGGAAGTAGACATTCTCCTTTAGAAAACCACTGCCCTTTTCTCAAAAAAACTTTCTTTATTATATTTTTTTCTGCTTTTTTTTCTCTTACATTTTTTTCTCTTTGGTTTTCTTTCTGCATATTTTTTTGTTATTCTTTGCCAAAAGTCTCTCTTTTTTCCCTGCGTATTTCTTAGCAAAAAAAAAAACCACACTCTCTCTGATTTTTTCTCATTTTAAAAGGAGCTTCCTCCCTTTTTTCTCACCCCACTATCCACACTTTCTCTCATTTTCTACCTATTTCTCCCTGTAATCACGTTCTAGAGGAACTGGTAATAGGTAGCTGGCGTGAGAAAATCACGCACAAATATCTCTTAACATCTATTTTTTTTATGAATTTCTACTGAGGTACATAGAGGTGGTGCCTCTACGGCCTCTAGGTGGGCTTTTATGGGTTATTTTATGGGCTAAGCTGAATGGGCTAGGCTTTCTTCAAACGGGCTAGTCTATTATAGCACTGATGGATCCCTTTTCCTGTCCATTTTCATCATTTAACTTTCTTTGCAAGCCGGACTAAACCATGTGCCCACATAAACTATCAGAAGATTTTACATATAACACTCCAGTTACGTACATTAACATGTGGCACATGAAAATTTCAACTCAAAATCATGTGAATCATTAAGTATATCATCACATTATACTTTGTATAATTACATCATAATCCATTTTAAGTACTCACTATTATGAAACAAAACTTCTTAGCACCTAATAATCTATTAAACTACATAACATCAAACAGGGAGATGATATGCACTGATCTCGTCACTGGCCCACCTGACACTTCTATCAATGCAGACTCAAACCTCCCTGAAAAATTAGATGCAAAGGAGTGAGCTTTCTACTCAGTAAGAAATTACTAATATATATATAAGCTTCTTACGAACTACTTATACAGGTAAAACTGAGCATGCACTTCATTATTAGCTTCTTAAGTCTTTTAATGTAACACCCGCCCATTTTCATACGTATGTAATATGTATGTATTGCATCTTATGCATATGATATCGTAGACTTTATTTAAGTTAAGATTGGGTATGAATTATAGAAAAGGACTATATTGTAAGGATAGTAGGGACTTGATTGAAATAATCATAAGTTTAAGGACAGATTGGGAAGAGTAGCAATTCATTAAGAAGCTAGGTGGATATTTGGTGATAAATATCACAAACTTTGGCTATATCTTCTTCTTCTTCTTCTACGTGGCCATGCATATCCATGTGAAGAGCTTCTTAAGAAAATAGCTAGTTGCACTAAATTTTTCCTTCAAAGGAACTAGGGATTTGGTAGAGAGAGAGTGGATTTGACTGAGAAATTGGGAGTTTATGCTGTAGATATCAACCTCTAAAGTCTAAGAACATCTCTTGGTAAGTTAATTATGTTTTTAATTGAGTTGTGATAGGGTTTTGGGGAGTAAATTTTGTACTCTATTTTTGCTAAAATTTTAACCTTTGTATTTTAGCTATAACTAGAGCTATAGAGCTCTGATTTGGGCATGGTTGGATTCTCTGGAAACTTCAGAGAGTCTTTTAAAACTTTTGTATTTTAATCTTTGACTGAATTTGCCGTTAGATACAAATAGGGATGAACATTTTATTGCTCTCAGTGATGCTCTGTTTTAGCTGAATGGATTCTAAAATCCATAATTAATTCTACACATGTTCTAATTAAGTGATTCTAATTAGAATTTGAAGTAAACTCAAAACCCTAGCTTTGGTAGCAATTTGGAGGTTATTGGACTTGTGTGTGGGTGTGTAGGTCATGTTGAATTTTATGGCATTTACTTGCACTTTGTGTATATGGAATGAATTGTAATGTTTGCTTATTGGAAATTGGTATATATGATGTGTAAGAGTTGGAAGAGGTGCAGAAGGCCCTACTCAATAGGGGGAGAGCTTTTCTTGAGAAGGAGTTGAAGCTTTTTATAATTAATTGTTAATACAATTCTTACTTATATTAATTCTCTTGTACCTATTATTATTTAATTATGTTTGATTGTGTATGCCATTCACTATGGCAAGAATGAATTATATAAGTATAAAATACTTATGGTGAATTATGAATAATGGCACCTATGTTGTGCAAGTCACATGATATGGCATGGATTGTAGCATCCTCCAGGTAGGACATATAAGTGTCCATATAACAATAAACCACGTGGCATAAGAAATTTTTTTTCAAAATGATACTTTGTAATTAAAAATATAAGTTGTACATTATATAAACATTTTACATATAAATATGAAAATATCAATTTTATTATAAAATTCCAAATGCCAAAATGATGATAATTCTCATGAGGATGAAGATGTTGTCACCAAGCCTGCTTTTTTGACCCACCAAAGCTCAGTACTAATCTCACTTCAAACTTCCTATCGATCAAACTTGAAAACCACAATTGCAAAGGAATGAGCTTGCGACTCAATAAGCAATTATTAAAATAAGCATACATATAGTTCTTATCAAGAACTAATTAAAGAGAAAATATAATAAAATAACTAAAAGTGTACTACACGGTCATGTATCAACCCGTATAGTCTACTGGTTCAAACCTCCGTCAGTACACGGCGTCCTGAAAAAAATTCAACAGCAAGAGATGATAGAATATGATTGCCAATATTATAAACACATTTTAAGAATTATAATATAGGCATTTAAACCTCTACCAAGTTTATAAACAATCACCATATAGTCCCATAACTAATAGCACTGCATAAAGTGCGTACGGGAGTCCAAGTGAAGAAGGAGCAAGTGAGCAATAAAATGTCAAGCTCAATTAGAGAATCTTAAAAATAGATTCTACTCAATCTCAAAGCGTGAAAGTTGTAGGAGACTTTTTAAAATTTCTGTAGCATCAAACCATGCCTCATTTGGAACTCTGTAGCTCGAGTTATGGTCAAAATACCATAACTCTACATTAAGCTGCACATGACCATTCGCATGGTCATGCCTGAGGCTTGATTTTTCATCTCTGGCACGCATGGGCATGCCTGATTGGGTGATTTTTCCCCCTGGACACGCATGGGCGTGCCTAAGACACTAACTGACTAACCATATCACACTCTTTTAGCCATAACTTCCTTTACAAAACTCAGATTCAAGTGATTCAAGAGGCTATGGAAAGCTAATTCAGAGGGCTACAATTTTTATGAAGACATCTAGACTTTATTCGATGGTATAAATTGATAAAATTGCCCTTGAATTGATTAATGATGTCAAAGCACATGAATATAACTCACTTCAAGCCACAACAATACATTCTAAACACACTAATCCATACCAAACATCCAAAACATCACAACAAGATTTCCAAACATTCAAACAACATTGTTGGTGCCTCATATACACCAAATCTCATCATTTCAAGCAACCCTCATAATCACAACTCACATTCATCCACATTCAATACATATGCCAATATAATGCGATAATGCATGTTATGCAAGTTAGTATCCGGATATATCTTTCCTCACATTTAGCCTCATTAGCTATATTCCTCACAATTCATTATTAATCAAATGGCCATTACTGAGACTCTTTGCCCAGCTCAGTCTCAATTATTATAATCAGTAGAGGCTCTCTGCCCAGCTCAGTCTTCACTATCACACGTATATACATATCTCACATGAATGGCCACCTCTGAGACTCTCTGCCCAACTTAGTCTCAGATCATGGAGCTCAATCTCCATACACACATATTTTTCTCACTTCATTCCATATGCATATATTTCAATCATTCTCACAATCCTCACATTTCAATCATTATACATATGAATTTCATCATCACAACAAGTGGATTGCATAATTAAACATGTGTGGTATCATTCACAAATCACCACCACATATTTCCAAACAATCCTTCAATATTCTCACCAACAAAATACATATATATCTCATTCTTTCTCATAATCAATATAATTATAGATTCGTCATTCTTACCACTTTAATGTCATACACAAATCAACATAATTAAGCAATTATAGTAACTTAAAAATTAGTATATGTAAGCATTAATTTAACAATTACTTACAAAAAGGTTTCAACTCCTTCACAAGCAAAGCTCTCTCTATTGAGTAGGGTTTCCACTTCCTCTTCCAACTCCTACACATCACAATATGTCAAATTCCACAAGCAAGCATTACAATTCACTCCAAAATCACCAATTGCAATTAAATGTCCAAAAGTTCAATATAACCTAGGGAGACACACACAAGTCCTAAAAATCCCAAATTGCTACCAAAGCTAGGGTTATGAGTCTTCTTCCAATTCCAATTAGAATCACTTAATTCAGACATGTGTGAAATTAATTATGGATTTTAGAATCTATTTGGCCAAAATAGAACAAAACATGGCATCACTATGAGTATTGAAATGTCCGACCCTAATTGACAAGCTTAACAGCAAAATCAAACCAAACTCAAAACATAAAAGTTATAGAGGACTCTCTAAAGTTTCCAGAGAGTCTAATTTCACTTAAATCAGAGCTGTAAAACTCAAGATATGGCAAGAACAAGATAACTAAAAAAACAGAGAAAATCCTACCCGAGAATCCAACCAATAAAACTCAATTCAAAACAATTAAAATCAACAAGCAAGCTTACCAAATCAACTTCATTGGAAATAAAGACCTCCTAAGGCTTCCTATGGCAACGAATTGCTTACTTAAATCCGCTCCTAAATTTTCCAAAAATCACTCTCTAGCTCACTCTCTTCTTCTTCTTCTTAAAACTCTCTACAAACTCTACCACACACTACACACATATATCAATTAAATATACTTATATATTATTAGCCAATCAACTCTCTCCAAAAATGCTCCTAAAGTCTTCTTCACTTTACTAAATAATCATTACTATATTACATATATTTCTCTTAATTAACTATAACAATAACAATAATAATAATAATATATAATTAAATACGCCTAAATATCATCACAAATATCCACTTAGCCCCTTAATAAAGTAGGCCTAATGCACAATACCCCATAACTTTATTTTTCTTACAACCAACTCTAAACTTACCTTTCAATTTAGTCCCTCTCTACATTCACATGCTCAAATTCAACTTATACTAGGTCCACTATCACATATATAATACGCAATACATACGTCACACACACGTGTGCTAAAGGGTGGGTGTTATATTAAATAAGGTCCACTCATATACTATGCATAACATGAAATGCTTATGTCACCAATACATATTCTAAAGGGTGAGCGTTACATTTCTCCCCTCCTTAAAGAAAATTTCATCCCCGAAATTAACTACTCACCACTTACAGAAAATAAATATGGATATTTATGCTTTATTAGCTCTTTTACCCACCAAGTTGCTTCTTAAGGTGAATGGTGACTCCACTTCACTTTTACTATTGGAATCTCTTATTCCTCAACTGTTTCACCTATCGATCTAAAATCTCCATTGTCCTTCCACATATGTCAATCCTACAAAAATCTCTACCTCAGACTTTTGTATCACGTGACTAAGATCCGATCTATACCATCACAATATAAACGCATAAACACATTATGAACAGAAGATGATTCACTTGGCAAGGCCAATTTATGTGCAAACGGTCCCACTTTTTCTACAATTTTATATTGTTCCACGTATCTCGGACTCAATTTTCCTTTCTTTTTAAAAATTAAAATTTCTTTTTTTTTAACCTTCTCAAAGCTATCTGAACTTTCCTACACTCAAATAAGGCTTAAAGAAACACAGAAATACTTCAAAAATATACTTAACATTATCAATTTATTCCCCCTCAACTTATATATAAAGAATTATATATATATACAGTCAAATATGTGCACGTACACTTCATCAACTCCAACACCCACAATCATCAATTTCATAATAGAAGAGTATAAATATAATCAATAAATAATTTAGTACACATCACATGAATCTCAAATCTCAATACTTAATTTAATGTATGTGCATGCTTCTCAACAATAGGGATAGCATCTCATTGTTTGGTATCATTTGCTTTACCGATGGACACTTAGCCAATCGACTTATCAACCTTTCACATGGTCGATGGCCATAAAGCCAATCGACATAATCCACATTTACTCATAAATATCACAATATTATATCCAATGAGCCAATCTCAAATTTGTAATTTATATACACTTACAACCATAATTCATCTGAAATACTCATCACAATTTATACAAAGATAATGAACAAATAGAAATCACGCATTTTCATCGTTATAATTACGAATCTATAACATTCATATGCATTTTTATCATTGATAATACATATGCAATACCAAGTCTACTACATGCTCACTTGGTATATCACATAAGCATTATTGTTCATATACAATTCTTAAATAAGGTTAATATTCTATTAACAATATTGATATATCCTTACATCTCACTATATGTGTCACACCCCGTCTCATATAGCCCGAGGTGGACATTTAGTGTCTCATCCTGTCTCACGTAGCCTAGAATGGACACTGAAACTTCTTTCCAAGCCACTTGTTATTATATCTTTTATGAAAACAAGTAAATTTATTTAAGATTAAAGGTAAGAAGAAAATATCTATAAAACTCCACATTTAATATGAAAATATTGATAATTGCAATATTTACAATAATTCATTATTGATACAAAACACAACACACTTATAAAAATTTCATCATATAATTATATAAAATAGGTCACTAATAATTAAGCAGCATCAGACGAGATGATTGGGCCAACCTTAGTTGAAAATCCTAAAGACACTCTCTGTCCCAGAATCCACTA
>CATIWO010234018.1:0-14781 GCA_949673435.1 Macaranga tanarius | reverse complement strand
AACACAATTACCGTGCACTAAATGTCCCTTCATTACAAGATCCCGATATTGCCTAGAGTCAAGGTTTAGTCAAACTCTAATTACCTTAATCATATGACCTCATCTTAAGTTCAATTCTTGATAAAACACGACTACCACTAGAAACTCTTTCCTAGTACCGAAACACTTTTTGGGCAAGTTGAGTTTGACCTGGCCAGGTACTTATTCATCAAGAATAACTTAGATAGCATAGGATCTTATCCTGGTTCACTCCATAGTAATGAATTCCATATTGGCCGATCACTCATCCCTACATATAACGAACTAGAGCCACCACACACATATACCCATACATGGCTAGCATAGGTATGTAAGCGGTAGCAAACTCCAATCAACCATATGTGGATGACCGTGTCGCCTCAGGTTAAAGGACCATATGCACAATTATGTTAAAGATTGTGATTGTTGACTAAAGTGAATTCCTAAGCAATCATAAATCTTGTGTCACTGTTCGATCCACTCATCACATGAGTATCCACATGTCAATTTCGATATCTCATATCAAGTAGTATGAGACTCACTACCTGCCACTATCAGTATCACATACCGATCAAGGAAAATAGACAGAGGTGATAGTCTAAGGATTGATACTACCTTTATATTAATCCACCAACTATGAACATTTATAGTATATATACTAAATGAGTTTGTCACTCATATTATCAACTCTTGATAATAAACTCATTTAATGTAATACTAAAGGTAAATATTCAAATAAACAAACACTTTATTTAAAAGAATATATTGTTTCCAAATGGATTAATGTACAATGTTTACATATATAATGGCCCTAGGGCACATCTATACTAATAAAAGGTAACTTTAGCTGACAATGTCGCTGATCCACTTACTAAAGCACTCACACAACTGCAGTTGAATAGACATCTTGAGAAGATTGGTCTAAGATACGGTAGTGATTGGCTGTAGTACAAGTAGGAGATTGTTAGTATAGGTGATATACCCTAGAGGTAATCATGTATTATGACATTGTAAATAATCCCAAATGGCAATATAATGTTCATTTAAATAAAGTGTTTATTTATTTGAATATTACTCCATTAGCATTATGTTAAATAAATGTATTATCAAGAGTTTATAATATGAGTGACACATTTATTTAGTACATATGTTATAAAATTGTTCATAATCGATAAATTAATATTTGGTTGATATTAATTTGACAATCACCTCTGTTTATTTTCCTTGATTAGTATGTGATACTAATAGTGGGAGGTAGTCAGTCTCATGCTACTTGATATGAGAAATCAGAATAGACATGTGGATACTCAAGTGTTGAGTGGATTGAATGTGACATTAGATTTGTGATTGTAAGGATATTCACTTATAGTCAACAACCGCAATTTAGGTCATAATGGTGCATATAGTCCTTTGACCTGAGGTAGCATAGTCATCCATATTTAAGTGGTTAGAATTTATTACCGCTTACGTACCTATGCTAGCCATGTATGAGTATATGGCGTGTGGTGGCTCTAGTCAGTTGAATATAAGGATTAGTGTTTAACCAAGATGGGATTCATTGCCTGGAGTGAACTGGGTTAAGATCCTACTCCTATTTAAGTTTATTCGTGATGAATGAGTTCTTGGCCAGGACAAACATAACATACTGAAAGAGTTTCAGTACTAAAAAATGTTTCTAGTGTTTGTTATGTTTTATCAAGAATGGAACATAAGATGAGGTAACATGACAAAGCTAATAGAGTTTGACTGTACCTTAACTCTAGGCTTTATCGGGATCTTCAATGAAGGGATTTTAGTGCACGGTAATTATGACCAGAGGGTTCATGTGAATCAATACATGCATTCATTTCTAATTGGGTAGTTATGATATTGATGCTAGGGGTCACTCACAACTTAAGAGAACTAAATGTGTATCACTGGGATTTTCACATTTAGACTTGAAAGTGTTTCAAGTAATATCAAGTGTTGATATTATTTTCTCATTGCCAATTAGACATGAACCTAGTAAATCACACCTAAAAGGTCTTCACCAGATCATCAATCTTAATCTAATTGTATATTAAAGTGTTTAATCAAGTAATTAAGATTAAAGGAATTGGACTTATTGATTTGAGTAGTGACTCTAGCATATCATGAAATCCGATTCCACCATAGGGTTTTCATTATTCATTTGTACTTAATTAATATTGGATATTAATTAAGGTAATGAATTAATAGTTAATGTGTTGTTAAATACTTGGACTTGGATTAATGGCCCAAGGTGTATGGGCCTAGGCTTAAAAGTGTTTTAGGCCAAAGATTGATCCAAAGTGTTGAGATAGCCCAACAACCTTATTTAGGTCCATTAATTTAGTGGATTGGGTTTGGACCAAGTGTTGACCCAAGTAGCAAGCCCAAGTCCATATAATTGATGTAGAGATTTGGTTGTATGTATTTTACAAGTATAAAAGATGTATGTATACAAATACATTGGATGTGTTGCCTACTTCATCTTTGGATACTTGTAAGGACACTTGTCTAGTGTATATGTTTACTAATTGACAAGTACCATGATGATGTCATCAATGATGTCATGATGGTGTCATGTGGTGGACCCATGACGTCATGGATGATGTTATAGTGATGACATGGTGATGTCATGGTGATGTCATGATGATGTCATGATGAGGTGGCAATCTCTACACTTATTTTTGTCCTAAGTGCTTTTGATTAGTGCTAATCCAAGCTTTTTCATCTTGTTGCTTTTTTTAAAATGTTAAATAAAAATGGTGGATGGTTTTTATTGGACAAAAACTTGAATCACAAAACAAGATAACAAAATCAACACATACCCTTAAGTGTTCTTGCAACGAAGATTGATTTAGCACAAGTTCTTATGAGGGTCATAAGAGAGGGCACTTGCTTCTAATCTAATCTAGGCAAAAAGGTGATTTGGTGGGAGCTTGGTGTTTCAAGCTAGAGGTCACACACTTGGATGGCTAGAGCATGTGATTCAAGAGTTGAATCATCAACACAAAGCTTGAAGATACTAGTGTGGTCTTCTTCAAACATAAAGAGTTTGTAAGTTTCTTGAAATTAAAACTTCTTGGTTATTGTGTATACATGCTTATATATGTTTTTAGTTATGGGCTAATTGCAAATTGGTTCCTTAGGATTGGAATTCTTCATGTTAAGAAGAGTCATACAAGTGAAATTTTTTAAAATTTCACCCCTTTTGGGCATATGATTCCGCTGCATCTTTGTTGCATGATCATTTCCATCAAAACGGTCTTATATTTTCCATTAGTGATAACAAGTGGGTAAGTCCCGTCAAGTTGTCCCTAAGAAGGGTGGCTTGACAATTAGGAAAAATGAGTTAAATGATTTAGTTCCCACTAGGACAGTCAGTGGATGGCGTATGTGCATTGATTATAGAAAGCTTAATAAAGTAACTAGGAAAGACCATTTTCCATTTCCAATTATTAACCAAGTTTTGGAAAGATTAGCTAACTTTTCAAATTTTTGCTACTTAGATGGACTTAGTGGTTTTCATCAAATACCTGTTCATCTCGATGACCAACCCAAGACTACTTTTACATGTCCCTATAGTACCTTTTCATTTAGGCATATGCCTTTTGGGCTATGCAATGCTCCTGCCACATTTCAACGATGCATGTTCTCCATTTTTAGTGATTTACTTAATGATTGTGTAGAAGTTTTCATGGATGATTTTAATGTTTATAGTGCTAACTTTTCAAATTGTCTAGAAAATCTTTCTAAAGTGCTTGACAGGTGTAAAGAATATAGATTAGTTCTGAATTGGGAGAAATGTTATTTTATGGTATAAGAAGGAATTGTTTTAGGCCATATAGTATCAAAGCAGGGCATTGAAGTTGATAGAGCAAAAATTGAAGTCATAGCTAATTTGCCACCTCTAAAATATATCAAAGATGTGAGAAGTTTTCCTAGGCATGATGAATTATATAGAAGATTCATTAGAGACTTCTCCAAAATTGCCAAACCATTATGCAACTTGTTAGCAAAGGAGGCAGTTTTTTAGTATGATGATGCATGCTTGGATTCTTTTGAAAAGCTTAAGAAAGCTTTTATTTTAGCTCCTGTTTTGTGGCCACCTAATTAGGAGTTGCCATTTAAGATTCTGTGTGATGCTAGTAACTATGTTGTGGGGGCTATTTTAGGTCAAAAAAAAGAGGGGAAGCCTTATGTGATATACTATGCTAGCAAGCTTCTTGATAATGCTCAAATCAACTATACTACTACTGAAAAAGAGCATTTTGCCATTGTTTATACTTTTGACAAATTTAGAACTTATCTTGTTGGTCAAAAGGTGATTGTCTACTCGGATCATACTACTCTCAAGTATTTTTTTTAGCAAAAAAGATGCAAAGTTAAGGTTGCTTCGGTAGATTTTGATGCTTCAAGAATTTGATTGGGAGGTTAGAGATAAGAAATGTAGTGATAACCTTATGGCTGATCATTTATCAAGGCTAAATCAAGAGGGATTAAAGAAGCAAGATGATGGTGTACCTATCAATGACACATTCCCTAGTGAATAACTTATACAAGTAGCTAAAAAGGAACTTCCATAGTTTACCGATATTGCTAACTATCTAACAAGTGGAGTTTTGCCTTATGGTATGGATTTTAGATACAAAAAGAGATTATTGTATGATGTCAAATTTTATTATTGGGAAGAACCATTGCTGTATAAGAGATGTGGAGACGGATTGATAAGATAGTGTGTTCCATGTTCATGATATTTTAAAGCATTGTCATTCAATGGAGGTAGGTGGACACTTTGCTGCATCAAAGATAGCATCTAAGGTACTTAAATCTGGGTTTTGGTGGCCTATATTATTTAAAGATGCTTGAGATTTTGTGCTTGTATATGATAGATGTTAAAGAACGGGAAACATTTATAAGAAGCATGAGATTCCTTTGAGTGATATTCTAGAGGTAGAAATATTTGATGTTTAGGGTATAGATTTTATAGGACCATTTTAAAGTTCTTTAGGCAATAAGTACATCTTTTTTTATAGTTGATTATGTCTCTAAATAGGTGGAAGCTATACCATCAATTACAAATGATACCATAGTTATCAAGAAAATGCTTAAGAAGATCATATTCCCTAGATTTGGTACTCTAAGAGCATTGATTAATGATGGAGGTTTTCAGTTTTATAACCATATGATTGAGTCACTTTTGAAGATGTATGGAGTCACTCACAAGGTTGCTACTCCATACCACCCTAAAACAAGTGGTCAAGTTAAATTTAGCAATAGAGAACTCAAGTGGATTTGGAAAGGATGGTTTTTGCTTCAAGAAATGATAGGGCATTGAAGATTGATGATGCATTATAGGCATATAGGATAACTTTCAAAACTCCCATTGGTCTTACTCCTTATCAATTGATCTATAGGAAGTCTTATCACTTGCCGGTTGAGCTTGAACATAAAGCTTATTGGGCAAAAAGAGTATTGAATTTTGATTTAATAAAAGTAGATCAAAAGAGGCTCCTATAACTTAATGAATTGGAGGAATTGAGGATGAAAGCTTATGAGAATGCCAAGATTTATAAAGATAGAACTAGACAATGGAATGACAAGCACATTCAAAAGAAGGATTTTCATGGAGGGTAGCTTGTTCTTTTATACAATTCAAGACTTAAACTCTTCCTTGGTAAGTTGAAATCAAGGTGGTCGGGTCCATTCCAAGTTGTGAAAAGTTTTCCCTGTGGTGCTATTGAAATCATCAATGTGAAAGGTGAGACTTTCAAGGTAAATTGTCATCAACTTAAGCCTTATATTGTTGGTGATCAAGTGGAAACAGGGATTTGCATCACTCTCATTTCCCCATCTTGAACTTTAGTGAGGTAATGGTCAAGCTATAGACCTCAATTTAGCATTTATTTACTTTGTTTGATTTTTGCTTTTGTGTGTGTTTTACATTTCTTTTCTTAGCTTAATCACATATTCTAACCCCAAAAATTTGTTTTATCGCATTTTTACTATTTTTCATTTCAAATTATAATTTTTTTAAATTATATTTCAAATGTATAATTATCATTAAAAAATTTTGAGCAATGTGGTGCCAAGGCACCACCCCTTTAGGAAAGTCACGAGTCGAGAGAGTTTGCCACTGTCATGACTTGTTATGAAGCCTTAAGCTTGTCGACTCATGATAGTGGCAAACTATCATGACTCGGTAGTGTAAAAGAAAGGAATGTTAAGTTGTGACTGAGTTCTACTATCACGACTAGACAAATTTAACCAATAGAGTGCTGAGTCATGACTGAGTTATGTTATCACGACTTAGTAGTTATAAAACCCACATGTGCCGAGTTTTCATTTTCTTTTATACTTTATGTTTTTTTCTTTCTTCTTTGCTTTTATTTTCTCTTCTTCTTCTCTCCATTTGCTTCCATCTTCATTTCTTTAACCTTCCCTCTCAAATCCCATTTCCCATTTTAAATTTACTTCTTCTTCTTTCCATTTTCATTCTCTACAATACCCGTGTCTTTTCTTTTTCTCTATCTTTATCTGTTATGGGGAAAACTAAACAACAACCACCCAAGGCTTCAAAAGTAAGACTATTATGCAAGAGGATGTGGAGGACCTACCTATAGACATGACTCAAAGGTTTGATGCTCCCTTCCCTATTTTAATGAATTTAAAGGTAAAAGGTATGTGCAATGAGAACTAGAGATATTGTTGGTTCTAAATTTTTCCCTAAATCTATTATTGAGAAAATGGGTATGACTAATGTTATGGATAAATTGTTGAAGTCAATAGGTCTTAAGAAATTTGTTGATTTGGAATATGATTCTTATATGCAATTGACTCAAGAATTTTATTGTTCTTTGGTTGTGAATGAAAAGGATTCCAATTCTCTAGACTTTCGCATGCTAGGCAATACTTATAATTTGACTCCAAATTTTATGAAGAATGTATTTGGTTTTGCTAAGGATGGTATTCGTAAAATGCCAAGTGATTTTAGTGCACATCATTTTTGGGCATTTTTGACGGATTTGCCTCCTTTTTTATGCTAAAAGACCATAAATATTGGCTTTTGCATAAGACATTTGCATGTCTTGTCTTTGGTAAATTAGAAGGTAATAGGGTGTCCATCCAAGAGTTGTTTTTTATATGGTGTATTCATGAAAAAAAACCAATTTGTTAGACTCATTGGCTATTAAATCAATTGCTTAACTGTTCTAACCATTCTATAGGTCCTTTGACACATGGTCATGTGATTACATAAATTGCTATTGCCCTTGATATCTCACAATCTTCTTTTTCAAGTATGTGATGTGTTAGGTTGGTTCACTTTACAAAGCAAGCTTTCACCCGTGGTAAAGTTATTGATTCTAACTTTAACCCCAAGCATGCACGAGATCGTTTATATTGGATAGAAAGGGAGTAAAACCCAAAAATGGTGCATGTAGAGGAGGAAAGAATTGAGAATAGTGATGATGGTGCACAAGATGTGAATGAACGGGATGTAGCACAACCACAAAGACCAACTTTCGAGAATGTAGAGATAGGTGGAGGAAGCTCTAGTGTTCCTAGTGACTTGGCTATATGGCAATAAGTTCTCAAAGGTTAACAAGCCATGATGCAACAATTGGAGCAACTTAATTTTAGGCAACTCCACTTGGAGCATTGGCGAAGGAGAATGTCTCATAAGATAGACCGCCTCATCGAGCATAGTGGATATCAAATTGATTCCCCACCACCATCTTTACAATAAGATTGAGGGAGCTTTTCTTAACCTTTTTTCTCTATGCTTACATTTTTGTTGATTGTCTTTAGTATGTTTGTATAACCACATTGAGGGTAATGTGTGATTCTAAGTATGGGAGAGAGGTTATTTTAGTCAGTTGTTATTTTAGTTTCCTTTCCATTTTAAGTGTTCATTGTATTTTATGTTTTATGTTTCTTATTTTGCATTTTTAGTTTTCTATGCTAGGCTGCATTATTTTCAACAACATTTGATTTTTATACTCCTTTTTTATTTGGATTGATTTTGCTCTAATTTGGTTCATTAAGGCATTAAGTCTTAGAGACATCTAAAATTTGATTGAGTATCCACTTCCCTTGCCTTATTCGCTAGGAATTAGGACAAGATAGTGTAGGTTTGATGGTGACTTTTGCCTAGTTTTATTACTTTTGAAATCTTTTGTTAATTTATTAATTCACTTGAACTAATGAATTAAGCTTAGGTTTGGAGGAAACAAATTATGCTTATTAAAAGAGGAAAATATAGCCATAATACGCATATGTAATTGATTAATAAGGGATGAGGATTTTGCAATGGAAAAAAAAAAGAGGAAAAAAATAAGAAAAGATTAAACAATGTGTCATTTGTGTTTATGTCTTATTCCTCTAGCCTAAAATGGCTATGAATAGTGCTAGTAGCCACTTGATGATGTTATGGATTCTAAGCAAGTCGTGTTATTTATGTTTGCTCCTCATTTATATTCATTCTAAAAGGATTTCTAATAAGATCTCAAGTAAGGTTTTATTATCTAAAAATGCTTTAAGATTGATTGCAAGTGTGTGTGTGCTTTTCTCTTGTCCTCAATGATGTACTAGTTTTCCTTAGACTTGAGTTTGATTAATGAATTTGAATTGAACTTGACTTGCATTGTTGATTTCATTTGTAATAATGCTTAGTGGGGTTTACTTTATTTCCTACATTATTATTGTCCTTGTTCTAGGCTTATGAGGGCTTGTGGAGTTGATTTTCAATCTCTTTTTCTTTATTATTTTGATTTCATATGGTAATGACCCTTATTAGTGCTTAATCATTTTGAATTGAAAAGAATAATCCATTGATCTTTTATTTGAATCTTCATCTTTGATCTTTGAGTTTTGCTTGAGGGCAAGAAAAGTCTAAGTATGGGGGAGTTTGATATATTATAAATAGCATAGTAGTATTAGGATGTTTCATGCATATTTAGGTTGCATTTAGTTCACATTTTAGCTTAATCTTGATTCATTTCATTTACAATCATAAATGCTTTTAATCTTAATTGTTCTTGGTAAATTCATATGAATTTGAATGATTCATTGAAGTTTTTGAAGTTTGTTTGAAGCTTAGGGAAGTCATATAGGCATATTGATGTCATTCAAGGTCAAAAGAATAGAGAGAACAAGCTTTGAAGTGTTGGTTCACTGTCACTACTCGGCACTATCTTTTTATGACATTCACTAGTCATGATAGAGGAATAATGTCATGAGTCGGCACCTCTCTTCAAGCCATTCACTAGTAGTGATAGAGAGGAACTGTCATAATATACTATACTAGCAAATTCTGATGAGGGTTAAATTGTATACCCTAGCTCCTATGGCTAAATATAGGATAAGCAAAGGATCAAACAGAAGGAAATCAAGGAATTAAATACTAACCGAAAAGATACTTATATGAATAGGCTTACCAAATAATAAAAAATTTAAATAGGCAAAATATAAACTTAATTAAATACTAACTTCACTAAACCTATACAATTAATCTAAAAAATACAACAACAACAATAATTCAAGAAGTGTAGGTGGAGATTACAATTTAGGATAAATCAAATAACTATAAATACAAAGTGAATTATATTAATTATGAATGAAATGATTGGAGACTTGACCTATTACTTTTAAAGCTTATCTCTAAGTCAGTTAAAGATGTCCTTGAGTAGATTTACAAGCATTCTCATGTCAATGTAAATGTAAACAAAGATTATGAAGTCCTATGCTAATTCTTTTGTAGATTCCTTATCTCTAGTCCAATCTTTTGACTTAAGTGATAATAATTGTTTTTCCATCAAAAACCCCAATTATCATTATGAATCTTTGACTAATACATTACATATGGTGATCAAGAATACATAACATAATTAAGAACTCAATTAAATCCAAATCATTCATCCATTAATGCAAAATAAACAATATAGTTCATTGAATTTATTATCCATTGTCATTCCAACCTACATAGTATTTAGGATACATTATGAATAAAATAATAAACATACACAAAAAAATCTTTAATTATCAAGAAAACTATAAAGAGAAATAGTTAGAGAAGCTTAGGAATGATGGCTAGAATCTCCAATAATCCTTTGATAGTCACTAGATGAAAAGATGTTTACAAAGTAAATAGCCTTTTTGTTCTTCTTGAATATACACCAAAAATCTTTAAATTCCTAACTACTTTTTATCTTTAAATTTTCTATGAATGTTCTTATCTATTTTTTTGAGATAAAATGATGTATTTATATATTTTTAAGTTAGTAGCCAAAGGGTACAAGTCATATCACACAAAAAGCTATCAACTTGCTGAAGGATCACATTGCTTCAACACTAGTAGCTACTTTAAGAGCATTTTCGTCAATACAGATGAGTGATCTGGGTTTAGATATATTCATTAAAGTTATAGCCCTTTACATTAGATTTCCATATCCACTTGCATCACTTGAATTCAAATTTTGTAGACGAAGTTATGGCTAAAGGACTACGACATGGTCTGAAGGGTCGTGTCCCTTCAAGCGGTGCCGAGTGGTGGAGCTAGGTGCCGAGTAGTGATAGTGTACCACTGTCATGACTCATGACTGAATGAATTAGTGGTGCTGACTCATGATAGAATGACTTCATCATGACTTATGACAAGCCTGAGGGAAAGGTGTCGAGTAATGACAGACAGCCAACATTTTAAGGTCTGTTTCCTCTACTCCTTTGACCTTAAATGACTTTGATATGCTTATATAACTTCCCTAAACTACAAAAAAACTTTAAAACTCCAATGAATCACTCAAATTCATATGCATTTGTCAAAAAACAATTAAGGTCAAAAGACATTTGTGATTATAAATGAAATTCATTAAAACTATGTTAAAATGTGAACTAAATGCAATCTAATCATGCATGAAACACCCTAATACTACCATGCTAATTGCAACACATCAAACTCCCCCATACATAGACTTTTCTTGCTCTCAAGCAAAACTCAAAAATTATATATGAAGATTTAAACAAAAGATCAATAGATTACTCCTTTCAATTCAAAATGATTATGCACTAATAAGGGTCATTGCCACATTATATCAAAGAAACAAAGTAAAATGGATTGAAAATCAACTCCATAATCCCTCACAAGCTTATAACAAGGAAAATAATAATGTAGGAAATAAAATAATCCTCGACAAGCATTATTACAAATGAAATCAACAATGCAAGTCAAGCTCAATTTAAATTCATTAATCAAACTCAAGTTTAAGGGAAACTACTAAATCATAGAGGAGAAGAGAAAAGCACACACACACTTGCAATCAATCTTAAGGAAGTATTGGACAATAAAACCTTACTTGAAATCTTATTAGAAATCCTTTCTGAATGAATGCAAATGAGGAGCAAACACAAATGCACACGACTTACTTAGAATCCACAACATCATCAAATGGCTACTAGCACTATTCATAGCCATTTTAGGCTAGAGGAATAAGACATAAATAAAAATGGCAATTTCTTTTCCTTTCCTTTTCTTTTCTTTTTTTTTTCCTTTTTTCATTTTTTTCTTTTTTTTTATTTTTTTTTCATTATAAAATCCTCATCCCTTACTAATAAATTACATGTGCATATTATGGCTATAGTTCCTATTTAAATAAACATACTTCATTTCCCTCAAACCTATGTTTAATTCTTTAGTCTAAATTAATTAATTAAAGATTTCAAAAGTAATAAAATAAGGCAAAAGTCACCATCAAACCTACACTACATTGTCTTAATTCCTAGCAAATAAGGCAAGAGAAGTGGATAATCAAACAAATTTTAGATGTCTCTAAGACTTAATACTTTAATGAACCAAATTAGAGAAAAATCAATCCAAATTAAAAAGGAGTATAAAAATCAAATGTTGTTTAAAATGATGCAACCTAGCATAGAAAACTAAAAATGCAAAATAAAAACATAAAACATGAAATAAAATAAACACATAAAACATAAAAGAAACTGAAATAACCCCTCCCCCACACTTAAAATCACACATTGCCCTCAATATGGTTATGCAAACACACTAAAGACAATCAACAAAAATATAAGTATAGAGAAAAAGGGTTAAGAAATGCTCCCTCAATCTTGTTATAGAGATGGTGAACACACCGTCTTATCAATCCATCTCCACACCGCTTGTACATCAGTGGTTCTTCCCAATAATAAAATTTAACATCATGCAAGAATCTCTTTTTCTTTCTAAAATCCATACCATAAGGCAAAACTCCACTTGCTAGATAGTTAGCAATATCAGCAAACTATGGAAGTTCCTTTTTAACAACTTGCATAAGTTGTTCACTAGAGAATGTGTCATTGATAAGTACACCATCATCTTGCTTCTTTAATCCCTTTTGATCTAGCCTTAATAAATGATCTACCATAAGGTTCTCACTTCCCTTCTTATCTCTAACCTCCTAATCAAATTCTTGAAGTATCATAATCCACCAAAGCAACCATGGCTTTACATCTTTCTTGCTAAAAAGATACTTGAGAGTAGCATGATCTGAGTAGACAATCACCTTTTGACCAACAAGTTCTAAATTTGTCAAAAGCATAAATAATAGCAAGAATCCCTTTTGATCTAGCTTTATCAAGAAGATTGCTAGCATAGTAGATCATATAAGGGTTTATCTCCTTTCTTTGGCCTAAAACTCCCCCACACTTATGACAATTCCTTGGGCCTTGTGGTACTTATGCAGGTTCAACAACTACTTATTTATTCAGTTGAGGTTCCAGAGGTGGTTCAATGCTAATTTATGTTTCTTGAATTTCTTTAAGATGAACCTTACTCCTACTAGTTCCTTTGGAAATGAATTCTCTTTCTAGAAAGATAGCATTCCGAGGAACAAACACTTTGTTCTCAAAAGCATTGTAGAAGTAATATCATTTAGTTTCTTTAGGATATCCCACAAAAAGGCATTTGTCTAATATGGGTACTAAGTTATCAGAAATTTAACAATTCACATAAGCCTCACATCCCCAAATTATAGGAAAAGACAAACTGGGAGACTTCCCAGTCCATATCTCATACGGTGTTTTTTGAACTGCCTTGGATGGAAATCTGTTCAATATGAACACAATAGTTTCTAGAGCATACCCTTAAAAGGATATTGGAAGATCTAACTGACTCATTATAGATCAAACCATATCTAATAAAGTTTGATTTCTCCGCTTAGAAACACCATTCTATTGTGGTGTGCTTGGCGGAGTTAACTGTGAGACTATCCCATAATCTCTAAGATGGTCAATAAATTGTTGGCTTAAATATTCACTACCTTGATCTAATCGAAGTGCTTTAATACTTTTACCAAGTTGATTTTGTACTTCATTTTTTAAAATTTTAAACTTTTCAAAAGATTCAGATTTATGTTTTATTAGATAGACATAGCCATATCTACTGAAATCATCTATGAAAGTAATGAAGTATTGAAAACATCCTATAGCATTAGAACTTAGTGGTCCATATATATCTGAATGTGTAAGGCCCAATAAATCATGGGCTCTTTCACTATGTCTAGTAAAAGGTGTCTCAGTCATTTTGACCATCAAACAAGATTTACATGTCTCAAATGAGTTCAAAAGTCCATATTGATGGAGTGTTGAAATGTGTTTCTCATTTACATGGCCCAAACGACAATGCCAAAGGTAGGCAATATTTAAATCATTAGATTTAAATTTCTTTATATTATTCTTATAAATGGACTTTTCATTAGTGTCTTCAATATTCAAAATATAAAGACCATTCATTCGAAGAGCATATCCATAAAAAATGTTATCATGGTAAATGAAGCATTTATTATTCCTAATAATAAACTCAAAACCATCCTTATCCAAACAAGAAATAAAAATAATATTCCTACTCATAGTAGGTACATAATAATAATTTTCCAACCTCAAAACAAGTCCACTAAGCAAAGTCAATTCATAAGTTCCTACAGCTAAAGCAGCAACTTTTGCTCCATTTCCAACTCATAGATGTTAGTATAGATGTGGCCTAGGGCCATTCATGTATATAGACATTGTATATTCAATAAAATATTCATTTGGATCAAAGTGTTTGTTTATTTGAATATTTACCCTTAGTACAATGTTAGATAAGTTTATTATCAAGAGTTGATAATATGAGTGACAAACTTATTGCCTCAATCATATGACCTCATCTTAAGTTCAATTCTTGATAAAACAAGGCTTCTACTAGAAACTCTTTCTATCACCGAAACTCTTTTCAGGCAAGTCAAGTTTGACCTAGCCAGGTACTTATTCTTCAAGAATAACTTAGATAGTATAGGATCTTATCCTGGTTCACTCCAGGTAATGAATTCCATTTTGGCCGATCACTCATCCCTATATATAACTAACTAGAGCCACCACATGCCATATACCGGTACGTGGCTAGCACAAGTATGTAAGCGGTAACAAACTCTAACTAATCATATGTGGATGACCGTGTCGCCTTAGGTCAAAGGACCATATGCACCATTATGTCCAAGATTGTGATTGTTGACTAAAGTGAATATCCATGAAATTATAAATCTTACGTCAAATGTTCGATCCACCCATCACATGACTATCCACATGTCTATTTTGATATCTCATATCAAGTAGCATGAGACTCACTACCTCCCACTATCGATATCACATACCGATCAAGAAAAATAGACAGAGGTGATAGTCTAGGGATTAATAGTACCCATATATTAATCCAATGACTATGAACATTTATAG
>CATIWO010233962.1:0-11618 GCA_949673435.1 Macaranga tanarius | reverse complement strand
TCCATAATATCGGAGATTTAAAAATTAAGACTCTGAAATTGCTCTAAAACTTCGGTTTGGTTCGGTTCAGTTTGAAGATTAATTTTTTTTGAGTCAATTCGGTTCGGAGATCAATTCTTCTTTGAATTAAAAATTTTGGTTCAATTTGGTTCAGAGCTCGGTTATTCTCCGAATTAAAAAAATAAATAAATATATAATTCAAATCACATTATTAAATTATAAACCATTTCATAATTTTATTATAAAATTAAAGGATTTTGATAGTTTTATTTATTAATTTTTTTATTATAAAGATTTTATTAAAATTTTTATAATACACTCTAATATACCATATAATTATTATATTCTTCTATGAAAAAATTATATAAATAATATATATTATATAATAATAATTACAACAATATAACTACTAGAAAAGTATATTACATTGCAATTTTATTATTGAACATGAATTTAAATTTTTTAATATAAATTATATTATAATACTTTGAAATGCTATTTGCTAATTTAATATTTATTTTTTTTGTGATTTAAAATAATTTGATTGATGATTGAATTTTTTTATTTTAAATAATTAAAATGAGATTTATTATTATTTTAGATTATAATATATATATAACTCGAATTCTATTAAATTATCAGTTTTAGTTTCGGTACAGTTCGTTTCCGAAAAAGTCAAAACGGTCAATAAAAAATTTCAGTTCGAAAGATTTTCGGTTCAAATTTTTGGACGGTTCGGGTTCTCTAAAACCATGCTCGGTCCTATTTTTAATTAATAAAGGATACCGATATGTATCTCTGTGAGAGACACCAACACTGCCTCTCTCACAAGAAAAGGACAATTTTTTTGTCCAAATTACTATTTTATCCCTACTAATATTATAATATAAAAATTATATAATAATTAAAAAAATAATTATTGTAATTAATTAATTAATTAAATTGATAAAATCTAAAACTTAAAAAAGAACTGGATAGATCTATCGTGTCATAATTTACAGACTCTTATATTATATTTTTATTTAATTATTTAATTATTATAATTCGGGAAGTGCAAGATGGAAATTACCTTTTCCGAGAGATGTACTGTAAGCTTTTACCTCGATCAAATATGGTCCGAAAGGAATGTCCCTAGTAGTACCAACTAACAACCACCCAACACCCGCCAAAATGCTAACCATAACGACCACACTTCCGCCACGCCTATCCTCTCCTCCGTCATCACCAACCACCATCGCCCTCGCCGCCACCTGCTCACTGCACTCTCCATCTCCATCTCTCCATTACTCACACCGGCTGTGGCCGCTGCTCGTGGTCTCTTCCAGATGCCCCCTCTTCGCCTCAGCAACCGGTAACCCATAAACTATCTTGCTCTATAAACTTTGTTTTTGTTTGTTTCTATATAATTATCTCAGCTCTTCTTTTGAAGTTATTTTGGTGCTAATTGGTTTCTGTGCATGGTTATAAGTGAAGGTACTACTTAGTGAGAGCTGGGGAATCTGAATTTGAGAGCTTAGGAATTATCAATACAAACCCAGTTGCAAAAACATCTGTTGATAGTGGTTTGTCTGAGAAAGGGAAGAAGAAGACAGTGAAGGCTGCTTTAGAGTTGAAGGCAATGGGAGCTTGTGATAATGGCTGTTGGATTTGGCCTTCTATTACTCAGAGAGCTTATCAGGCTGCAGAGATTATTGCTGTTGTTAATGGAATCAGTAGGAGGTGTCTAGTTACCTGTATAATTATCTTTCAACATACTAAATATGCTTAGACAAATTACCTTAGTTGATTCTTGAACTTTTTTACATTTTGAATATGTATGAAATAGTTTTAGTTTTGGTGTTAATTACTCTTAGCTATGTGGAATTGATGTAAATTGATTGCTATCTATTTCTTCAATAGTTTCCTGTTGGTGGCAGCTATATAGTTCCGGAGTATAGCTTCCTGGATGCTCGTGGATTGGGAGCTTATGAAGGCAAGAATTTGGAAGCTCTTTCAGAAGTAAGATTCTTATGTCTTATTTACTTGTGAAATTTAGTTGATATGACATGAATGTTAGGACTTAGGAGTTTTACAACTTATGATGTTTTTACTTTAGTTTTTGCCCCATAAGGAATTTGTTAAGGATTCACACTCTTGATGTAGTACAGACAAGATTATAAGTAGTTGAATATAGGATCTAGCTCAACCATTTCCTCTTGTTGCCAATTTGAGTTGCGGGTTGGTTGTGCCGATACAATTTGAGCAATCGTATACATGTCTGGGAATGCTTCAGGTGTATGAATCAGATTTAATTTCTCCGAGAAACAAGCCTCCTCCCATTGATGATGGCACACCAAATGAGAGTGTTTCAGATGTATTTGTTCGTGTGACGCAACTTATGTCGATTCTTGAAACCCAATACTCAGAAGAAACAGTCATTATAGTCTCTCCAGATTCTGATAATTTAACAGTTCTACAGGCTGGTTTAGTTGGACTTGACCTTCGAAGGTAATCAAGGAAGCATTACTAGTATAAAATCTATAAAGAAATCATCATCTATTATGTGATAATTTATTTTTATTGTTGCTGCAGGCATAGAGAGCTTTCCTTTGGACCTGGCGAAGTAAGATTTGTGGATCCTAGTAGCATACCTACTTACAAGCAACCTGCATCTGCTTTATATAAATGTCTAAACCCACCAGTCTGTAACTGAAGTAATTTGATTATTTTGTTCACAAAAAAATTTAATAAAAGGCAACTGACTGTTTTCATGTGTATGGAAAGGTCATCAACTCATCATTACTATTTGTTTAGTAAACCATTCTTAATGCATTTGTCAAAACACCTTGTAACAACACATACCAAGATCTTAAGAATTACTATATCTGATTTTAGCATGACCATATATATCAAGATCTTCCTGAAGTTCCCTCGCGTGTTCTGGCCTACTGGACCTGAAACTCAGTTCTTTCTCTACAGCCATGAAAGGCTCGAATACTATCCAATTTGACAGGTATATATTGCCAGAAACATCAGATACGGCAAACGTAAGCTTGCAACAAATTTATACTATACATACTATATATGAGGATGCTGATTTGTTCTACAGCATTTGGAGAATGGATATCCAGGTTCCCATCTGTTGAAGTATGAAATTGTAATTGAATAAATTCTCTTTGTTTTTTGCATAAAAATTAATAGAATTATTAGATTGAAGATGTTTTGTGGAGCCAAAACTCTTGGCTGAATTTTAGTCAAATTAAAATCCTGAATTTGAGGATTATGTTATGAAAAAGTGAGTCAAATCTTTTTGTATAGGTGGTTGATAGGTGGCTACTTGATCATTGTAGTATTTATATATGTTATTAATGAAAGCATGTAATAGAAGACTTCCATTTTTTACAAAAACTCCATTTTATTTCAGCAACAAAAGCATAATTTTCTGCACTGCTTCAAGAGTGTTGAAGCTCTTATCAGATTTCCAACAGTGGTATCAGAGCTTCCTGATCTTAAGGGTTGTGTGGTTCAAGCAAGGGCCATCAACCATGAAGGAAGAAAAAAAAAAAAAAGTTTCATTTCAGTTTTTTGCTACACTACTTTGAAGTTTCTCTCCAGATTTCGAATTGCCCTATATGGTAAAATGTTTCAACTTTGTTTCTATATAAATTTTAGACCTACAAGTCTCAAAAACTGCAAAGAAAGAAAGAAAATTTCAGACCTGCAAGTCTCAAAACTGCAAAGAAAGAAAGAAAATTTCAGACCTACATGTCATTAAACTATAAACAAAATTTTAGAGTTTCAAAAGGACCTCGACATATCCGAAAACTACCTAAAACGGACCTGGTAAAGTCCTTAAATTAACCAAGATTTTATAATCAACGACCTCGGCATGTCCCAAAGCTACAAGTTCATGAAATTTGCAAGGGACCTTCAAGTCCATAAACTGAATCTTCCTTGAAAGACCTCGGTATGTCTTAAAACTACAAGTTGCTGAAGAAAACACTTATTGAAGGATATGGGTGTGTCCAAAATCCCAAAAAAAAAAAAAAAGTGTTTGAAAAAGACCAAGTGACCAACAAGTCTCTAAACTGAAATTTCTTTGAAGACCAACAGGTCTCTAAACTGAACTTGTGAAAAGGACCAACATGTCCATAAACTGAAAATGAAAGTGTTGTTCAATGGCTATGAGCCACATTTAAAGAATGCAAAAAAATATTTTTCTTGAAGGAGGAGTTTCCAGCAAAGAAAAAAAATTGCAGATGTTAAAAAAAGAAAGAAATCAAAGCGGAAGATCAAGTCCAAGAAACCAGACCAAAGACCTTTTTCAAGTTCAATTCCAATCTCAAGGAGGAGTGTTAAAGTATGAAATTGTAATTGAACAAATTTCTTTTGTTTTTTGCATAAAAATTAATAGAATTATTAGATTGAAGATATTTTGTGGAGCCAAAACTCTTGGCTGAATTTTAGTTAAATTAAAATTATGAATTTCAGGATTATGTTATGAAAAAGTGAGTCAAATCTTTTTGTATTATATATGTTATCAATGAAGGCATGTAATAGAAGACTTTCATTTTTAACAAAAACTCCTTCATTTTATTTCAGCAGCAGAAGCAGAATTCTCTGCACTGCTTCAAGAGTGTTGAAGCTCTTATCAGATTTCCAACACCATCAACTATCAGATGCAGAGGTTGAAGCTGAGGTGATGGAGATACAAAAAAGAAGTTGTTTGCAGATCACATTCCAAAGGCAGAAGCTATACTAGTGCCCAGATGGGGCATGGACAGGTCATACAGAGGCAGCTACTCCAATTGGCCTGATAGTTACAACCAGGCACGCAAAGACCAATAATTATGTTCGTTTATTTGACATAAAAATGAGGGATAGTGGCAAGTTAGTGCCCAAATTTTTAGACATTGCATTGCGATATATATAAGTGGTAGTGAAATATATGAGATGTCTGCATTAATTCAGTACAAATGGATTAACCACTTTAAAAAGATGGAGGAAATGGGTTCATAACTGCTGGTGGTGGTGGGGTTGAAAAGAAGGTTCTACTTCTATGTCTACTAGGTTCTGAATAAGCAGATACTTGAGTTGGGCAATAAGCTGCAAAATAAAGGCAGAATAATAATTATGCTACCTTCTGCCATTGTTCTGTTCATTGCTCTGCTCAATTTTATAGGTGATTTAAAGACGTTTTATGGAACCCTTTAAATAACAATGGACTACCCTTTATTTTTGACAATTGACTCCACAAATTCATCCAAATCTTCCTTTATTTTCCCTCCAGTCCGAGCATTTGTACAAGTTGTTTATGTTATTTAGCAATTTCCCAGTAATTATGTGAATAGTTCAGAACACTAAACTAATATATAGCTCCAGAACACTTTTGCATCCTAGTATTGCACATCTCGTAAGTCATATCTGCTGCCGTATTGCACTTGCTTGGCGATTTCTTGTGCTCAGCCACTTGCAGGTTTTATGGCTCGAATTCAGTGTTTGTATTATATGCATCCAAAACCTTATCAAAGCAATACTTAACTGTATATCTCTGACTCCCCATTGTCAACTATTGTGTTTCCTATTGTGCTTGTGACAACAATATGTAAATTTTTTTTTTCCTTTTGGGTGCGGGACAGTGTCATCAAGTGATATTTTATAACTATAAGTGCACTTGAGTCATTATATTCAACGATCATCAACCTCCCAGAGAGAGCAGTACAGTAGAATTGGACCTACTAGATTTGACACCCATTTTAGGCCATTTATATAGTTTACCACGCAATCCAAAAAAAAGAAGGCAAGTGAAAGGCACATATCATGTACACTTGTGGTGAGGCCAACTCATGGAGAGGTGAAACTCGGTTGCTCTCTCTACCTTTTTTCAACCTTTTCAGCCTTAGGTTGTATATTAGACAATGCCTCTCATCTCCACTCTCTAAAAAGTAGGTTGTTGAAAACTTTTTGCGTAAACTCCGTTAGTGAAAATATATATATTCTTACTTCTTCGAATTGAAAAGTATTTATTAAATTTGTAATAATAAAAATTTAAGTATATAATATCTAAAATATATGAATCACAAATTTAATCATTAAATACAATATAAAAGTTATATACAACCTTACTTATAGTGATAAAAATTTAAGATATATGTATCACAAATTTAGTGTCAAATACGGTACTATGAAACTAAATTTTTTTAATGAAAAAATAAAAAATTTATAGAAAAGAGAGACCTACCACTGAACCACTTAATCTTTATTATCTATAATTTTATATAATAATATCTAAGAAAAATTATAAATAATAGAAATGACGGACCAACCTACCTATCAAACCTAATTTGAACACATCAGCATTTTGATCTTACATGGCATTCAAATGGCTTCCGTTCCGTACTCTACAGCCGACCAACAATCATTATCATTGTTAATTAAAAAATTATTATTAATTAAATAATCTTATAATAAAAAGGGCAAAAATTAATAAAAAAATTACATCAATTAACGCCGTCAAGTAACGAAGCAGAGACTTCCGTCTGTCTGTTTTTTGGCCAATCTTTGTACGCCATTTTCATTTCATGTCTCTCTCTCATTCTCTCTGCTTCAAAGAAAAGCTTTTTCCTTTATCAACTGTTCACTGATTTCAGTAACTGCTTCATCATCATAAAAAAAAAAAAACCCGATACATGAAAAGGGTTCGGATTCTTTTCTTCTGGGTATCGGATTCTGAGAATTTTTTTTATTCGTTTTTTAAGTGAGAGATTTCAGTGCTTTACTACTACTGTCAGTCTCTGGTTTAGTCCTTCCGGTTATGGCTATCAGAGGCGTTGATTTCAAGTGGTAAAATTTTTATCTTTTCTTCTCATTTCTCATAATTTTTGCTTTGATTTGTTCACTTTTCGAAATGGGTTTTTGCAGGTATGATGGTTTCTTCTTGTCTATGCTCGCAACAAGTGTGTATCTTTTTTTTTTCTTTTTATTATTTTCAATTTTTTTAGTGATTTGACACTAGCATTCTCGTGGGTTTTTTTAATTGTTTCTTTTTCTTCAAGGATTTTGGGAATTTGAAGTTAAAAATGTTAGCTTTTTCGTTTTTTTGTTTCTGTGAAATGTTTGTGTTTCCTTTACAATTTTACTTAGAATCATTGTTGCAATCAATTGGAAAAGATATCATCTTTGTACATACCCATTGCACATATGGATCGTGGTGAGTTTCTCTTTATCTGATCAATTGTTGAGTTACTTAATTGAGTGCTTTTTTTATTTGTTTGGTTTTCAATTTGTATTTACCTCTGCTTTATTGCTTCAGGTTGATTATACTACTGTTTTTGTTTTTCGCCTATTGATGTTCATAGATAATGGACTTGCTGCTGGAATGGGTTTGTAAGTGTACTTTGATTCTTATATTATTTCTTTTGAAACAAAATTTTGCTCGTTTTCATTTTGTTTATTTAATTTTTTTGTGGGGTTGAGCTAGACTTTTACTATAATGTGGAACCAGATCAATTCTCACTTCAGCATTTAGAGTTCTAATTTCATTTCTGTACTCAATGTCTAACATCTTTAGAAGATATAATCAAGTTGCTGGAATTTTATTGCTTTTCTTTAAATTGCTGAATTTTGTTCCCATGCTGGTGAACATTTGCATGACAAAATTGGATTTCCTAGTTGAAAATTTGATCCCCTTATTTTCTCTGATATTTTCAGTTGGAGATGATTTTGCATGAGAAATCGTTTTTCTTACTAATCCTTTTACTTGCTTTTAGGGATTTTGGGTGGCAACAGAGATATGCCCGTTTTTGTGGAAGAATGGTGGTTCTCTCAATTCTTTCTCTGCTACTCTATCCATTTCTTTGGGCATGGACTATAATTGGTACACTTTGGTTCACAAGTGCAAGAAATTGTGTAAGTTCATTTTTTGTTTCTCATTCTGAGAGACTTTTCATCAGAGGGAGAAATTTTTAATGGAGGAAATGATGTATTTGACTTCTTGCAGTTGCCAGAAGAGGGTCAGAAATGGGGCTTTCTTATTTGGTTGCTTTTTAGCTACTGTGGACTTCTTTGTATTGCCTGCATGTCCATGGGAAAGGTTAGCATAGCACCTTCCACATCTCATGCTGCATTCATTAGACCGAAGCTTGAGATTGCACTAGGAAAGCAATGATAGCCTGTTAGCTTTCTTTTTCTTTCTTCTTTATCTTTGCTTTTGTATTTACATCCCACCCATTTGGCAAATGGGAAAAAAAGTGTTGATGATTTATTCTCGCAATTACTCCTTCTCATCCTTGTTCTTTCAACAGTGGCTGACGCGAAGACAAGCACACCTGTTGCGCGCTCAGCAGGGCATTCCTATTTCAGAATATGGGGTAACAATTCATGCATCTGGAATATTTGAAGTTCATTTTCCTTTTCTGGAGGTTCCTTTAATTAGCCTTCATACGGTACTTCAGGTTTTGGTTGATATGGTCCGGGTACCAGATTGGGCATTTGAAGCTGCAGGTCAAGAAATGAGAGGCATGGGCCAAGATGCTGCAGCATACCAACCTGGACTCTATCTGACTCCTACTCAGGTGAGTGCCAGTTTCTATGAAGGCCAAGAATTGTTTTTATTTTGTCCCTCCATTTTTGCTTGTGAGTGTTGGTTCTTGTTCTTGCTGCTGCAAATGATACTAAGCCTGGTTCTTAATGTTTTCAAGTGCATGTCTTAGATCTTTCTTATACTAAGTAATAGACAGCTTAAGGGTATGAAGTTTTGTACTAACTTAAAAAAGTGAGATGTGCTTATTGTTCTACCAAAACTGAAAAATATTGAGTAGGTTCTGTTTCTTCCAAGTATTGACGGTGTACACTTTTGACTCTTTCTGTTGACTGCATTTAACATTATATTTAACATAAAGTCCTTATCAGGTCTGTATTCTGATGGTTGTGCTTTTCATTTTGGTTTTTCACAGAGAGAAGCAGTGGAGGCACTCATTCAGGAACTTCCGAAGTTCAGGCTAAAGGCTGTTCCAACTGATTGCAGTGAATGTCCCATTTGCCTAGAAGAGTTCCGTGTAGGGAATGAGGTATATATTTCATATTGCCAATAACCACACGAAAAACATATCTTTAGTATATTTTATGTGACATGTCCACAAGTGGCCAGAGTAGCAATGGGAATTGCTCTTTTTGGCCATCCTTCATCTATGTTGCTGCTTGTGCAACCTATTTTCTTCCTTTGACTCTTATGGTGGTTGCTTGAAATGCCAGATATTGTGTAATAAGAGGAAAATAATACAATTTAACTGCTAGAAACCTGCACAAATGCACATGGAAATAAGTTTCATTTGAGCCCTGGAAGTGGTGGTTTGATGAAAGTTTTTTACTTGTCATGATGCAGGTGCGTGGCCTGCCTTGTGCTCATAATTTTCATGTAGAATGCATTGACGAGTGGCTTCGACTGAATGTGAAATGTCCGCGGTGCCGTTGCTCAGTTTTTCCAAACCTTGACCTCAGTGCATTGTCCAATCTTCGTTCTGATCCAGAACGGCCTTCTACTGCTGTTGTGACAACCAACCGTTATGTCAGAGACCAACCTCCAAGCCAGAGCTATCTGTTGAGATTGCAGGGTCTGCTCTGGCCAGTTCGTACTGAGAATGCAGGGGCTTCCAATGATGTAGGCTTTGATTTGGAAGCTGATGAGCATGGACGTGAAGTTGCAACAACTAGAGAAGTAATGAGCACGGAGCCAGTTTCTTCAGTGGGAAGCATGCTCGTTGGTCAGTCCCCGCCACCCCAACACTAGTCTATTAACCTGCTTCTAACCTCACGAGAAAAGCTAATGGATACTTAACGGGGGCCATTTGTTTGACTTCTCATTGTGATAGAAAGGATAACTCATTTATCAAAAGCCATATGAATAGGAAAATCAGAATGATATTTTTGTCTTTCAAGTGTTAGAAAATCTAAGTCATGTTTGTCAACTGCGGCACGCTGATTGTACTAATTTCACACTCATATGAAGTAAGAATCATTCTCTATCAGTTAGCATGTGCTGTTATTATGTGAATAAAGTGTAGTGATTCCTTTGTTGATTGGCAAGCGATTGAAGATAAAGACCTTCCATTGTGCAATTGGAATCTCTCTCTGTTATGCTGCGGGGTACTTCGAGAGAGAAAAACAGTTGTATGCAATGTTCTTATTTGATCGTATACTATTAAGCAGTAACAATTTAAAGAAGTGCCACATTGTGTGAACTACACAAGCAAGCGTAGGGGTTGGAGGAGGAGTATGCCCATTGAGTAGAGTTCACTGATATTGCATGGTCCTTAATTTACAGCTAACATGTGTAAATTTTTTGTGGTGTCAAAAACAGCAGAAATGTCTGGTTTAAGAGCTAAGACCTTCACGAAATGAGGATAGGGAGAGGGACCACGTTTGGTCTTGATAGCTTACAATGAGACCGTGCATGTTGTCCTTTTTATCATTTCCATCACTGGTACTTGCCCTTGCAAGTTGAGTCTCTATTACATTACATTTGGACCCATTATCCTTTTATCCAGTAATTCAGGACCATTATATTCAAAAACCAAATTTGTGTTTCAAATCACATCTCTAAATTTCTATAGAAATTTGCTGTGTTTGCTTCCTCTTAAAATTCACTTATGACATCTAATATCCACCGCTAAAACCTTGAACATACAAAATTTGACATTTCTTTAAATATTATATTTAGTGGTCAGTTTTTTTTATTAATTTATATAATTAATTTTACTTAAAATAAAAAAGTTATTATATTATCATATTTTGTAGTTTATTAGAGTTTTCACCTATATGTTCAAATCCCATCATTGTTAATATGTAAATTTAATTTTTACTAGATTTAAAAAAAAAAAAAAGAGATTGCAAATAATTAGATGGTACCTTTTAATTAATAAATTTTTATTTTTTTCACATATGATGCTTTTTTATTTTATAATCATAAGAGTTTCTATTAATTTAAAGTCAAGCTGAATAAACCCAAAAAAAAGTAAAATTCTTTTAGTATATATTTTTTGTATGCACAAGGTTGAAGCTCTAAGAGAGTGTTTGGTTTAGCTTATTTGAGTAGCTGATAGAGATTTTTTCTCAATCAGCTATGGTAAAATTATCAAATCCATAGCTGATAGGTGATTTTAGGGTCTGTTTGGTTCAGCTGTTTATATCAGCTGATAGCTGTTGCGGTTAGCTGATAGCTGATAAATATGAACCGTTTGGTGAAATTTCATTAGCTGTTGTTGTTAGTATGTTAAATAACTATTAAGGGTATAAATTATTTTTAAACATAATTTAACACTTTTTTTTATAATATTTTTTAATTATATGAATTATTTAAAAATACATAATAATAAATAATAATTTACCATCTTTAATTTATTAATTATTAAAATTATTAATAAAAATTATGTGAAAATTAGTTTTGAAATATAAATCTTGTTAATATAAATTTTTAAGAATATATATATATATAATTATTTAATTGCTAATTATAATTTAAAATAATGTTTATTTTATTATAAATTATAAAAATAGTTATATACATTTAATATAAAAAAGTTAGTTGTTATTAATTATTTTTAATAAGGGTAATTTAGTCTAAATATAAAATAAATTCAAAT
>CATIWO010233959.1:0-12186 GCA_949673435.1 Macaranga tanarius | reverse complement strand
ATTATTGACAAAAGTGAATATCCATACAATCACTAATCTTACGTCACTGTTCGATCCACCCATCACATGAGTATCCACATGTCTATTCTGATATCTCATACTAAGTAGCACGAGACTCACTATCTCCCACTATCGATATCATATACCGATCAAGGAAAATAGACAGAGGTGATAGTCCAGGGATTAATATTACCCATATATTAATCCAACGACTATGAATATTTATAGCATATGTACCAAATGAGTTTGTCACTCATATTATCAACTCTTGATAATAAACTCATTCAACATAAAACTAAGGGTAAATATTCAAATAAACTTAACACTTAATTTAAATGAATATTTTATTGCCATAGGGATAAATATACAATGTCTACATACAATAATGGCCCTAGGGCACATCTATACTAACAACCCCATATTTTTATTTTTTTTCTAATCCTAAAATAGCCCAATTTATCTATGTCATAAACCTTCCATTTTAGTACATCCCCATCAATATACCTCAGCTTTGGGTCCTTTATGAATTTACCCTTACTATGTATCTTTAAAATTATAGGCACGTCATCATCCATCCTATAAATGTGCATGAAAACATATAGTATTAATCCAAATAATCAACTACATGAAAACCAATTTCTAGAGTAATCACACATAAATGACTGCTTACCTATTTGTACTTATAGGTGATCAAATATTCTCCAGTGCGTATCTCCTAATCATTCACATTCAATTGACTACTATCAAAGGAAACACAACTTAAGCTACCAAGGAAAATGAGTGCATTAATTTTTTGATTTTAAATTTCTCACTAGCTATAAATTAAATTGCACCAACAACCTCTCTTCACCTATCCACAACTGATTGACATGTTCCTATCATTTATGCCAATTATAGAGTAATTGACTAATAGAAGTGGCAGTTTCCTTCAAACCCTAATTAAAATATTGCAAATACATTGCTCATGTTCCTTTTTATATTCATGAAAGGCCCGCATTTTGAAACCATATAATTTGAGTTTATTAGGCCAAAAATGGAAGTTTTGGGCCTATTTGTGAAAAAAGTTAAAATTGGACTTATTTGGCCCACTTATACAAGTTGAAGGGACTATCTGGCCATTTATCCATTAAAAATCACGTCAACTTAGCATTTATGCAGCAATTGTTTTATGAATATAATGATGAGAGAAATAATTAATTTAAACACTTATTCAATGCCCTCATGATATAGCTATCATCAATTTTATATTTATTAAATTATTTAAACTAATATTGATCATTAAATTAAAAAATATCAAACAAAATTTTTTTTGTCAACTATCCTTTTGTTAAAATAATTTTTCATTTCAAAATTAAAATTTTTAAAGAAAAATTTTATAATTAAATATTATCTTTCTTTTCCAATTTTTTTATTCTTTTAAATTTTTATTAATTATTATATATAAATTTTAGTAAAGACTCATAATCATTTTTACAATTACTTTTTTTTTTTTGAAAATTAGTTTTCATTAAGAAAATAACTAGATAAATAACCAATACAATAAATCAGAACCCTCAAAATCAAAATACTTAGCCTAAGATGACTATCGTACTTCTCTCTTATAAGACTACTTTAAAAGTAGTCACTTGTAAGTCATATATGATTATCACCATAATAGTGTGATGATTATCATAACTAGGAGTAGTAAGCAACACCTAATTATTGAATTTCTACCAAACTTTAACCACTAAAAATAAAATAGCAATCCTACACCATATGGATAACTAGGTACAATAAAGTAAAACCAAAATATATGTCTAACTACCCATATAAACAACAGCAAAATGCCTAATCTTTAAAACTCAAACCTATGGCTCAGTTCTTCTAGTCCATACCTTCTGGCAATTCACTAACCTCAACTATCATTTCTGTCGTTACTACTCTACCCATCTATATTCTTTTTGTAGGTAATTTCTTACTAAAGATGGTTACGACCAATACATCCCTAGTCTTATCATTCTTTTGCTTAACATCATTATTTATATATAAGAATATAATTAAGGAGCTTGCTTGCTCCGCCAAGAAGAGCAAGATTTATGCCAAACTAGAAAAAGGTACCTCATATAAGTAAACAGTATTCAAGTGGATGTATCCTCCACCTACTCACCACTGAATTAGCTATGGAATTGCCTCTGTTGAAGCTGCTATCATATAGAACTAAAGCCTTTCTGATTTATGTTCACCATGGCGCTGCACAAATCATTATTTCCTTACATTTCTTTGTAGTTAATATTGTTTCTTAGTTTTTACATGAATCTATGAACCATAGCCAAAATTTTTCCTCTTTCTCTGATATATTTCTATGTTAATTATGAAAGGATTGCAGTAGCTAGTATTAAGAAATGGATTATTACCTTGTAAGCTTCCTTTGAACTGAAGCTGGAAGCCTTGGAAATAGGAAGACTTACCTTTTTCCCTTGCAATAAAAAAGTGATAATTGCACAGCTAATAACTTTTCCTCTTTTATCTTGTTTAGAGTGAGGAACCTTTCTATAATTTACTTTGATAACATTCCCACTCTTTATCACCCAACAAAGAGAAACGGTTGCAGGGCAGTTATTGTTGGGTATCTGAAAAAGACTTCCTAGAATAAAAGAGGATGCAATCCTATCTATAGAAGAAGATATAGTGGAGAAATTCTCTGCTAGTAGAACATGACGTTCAGAGCTAATAGTGACATAGCGGAAGCTTCAAATAATTAGATAAATTATTGAATTCCATTGATTCACAAAGAATGCCGGAAGACAACCTTCTATTACTTGTTGATTCGATTGAATCCAAGAAAAATAGGCATCAAAATTGATAATTCATAGAATTTTAAAATTGGGAAATCAGAAATTATTCATTAAACCTCAAAACTGATAATTCTCCAAGAACATTATAAATAAATAGTACTAGCAGAAGACCCTAAAAGGCCAAAATAACACAAGCCTAACAAAAACTAAAAAAATAAAAATAAAAAAGAAGATAAAACTTTAAAGCCCAAAATGGAGACCTAAACAGTAGAATTTGGGCCTAAAACTCGGGCCGATTATAGGTAAATCTCATAAAAAATATAGGTCTCTGAATCAACTTTAGTTTGATATATTATGAGCCCCATAACTCTACCTATGCCAAAAGATATAGCCTTTAGTAGCGACGCCGCGCATCCAAATGCTCCAAAAACATCAAGCACTTCTGATCCGCATCATTCTCCTCAGGGCAGAAAGAATTCGACCTCGAATTGCCTGCATCATCATCATTAGAAGAATTACCATGAAAAGGAATCAGGTGCTTCATATTAAACACATTAGCTGTTTGAACATGGCTAGGCAACTTAAGGTGATATGCATTGGGATTAATCTTCTCCACAATCTCAACAGGGCCAATCTTTCTAGTAGAAAGCTTATTGTACTCCCCAGCTGGAAAATGATCTTTTGTAAGGACTATCCAAACAAAGTCCCCCACATCAAACTCCAAATGTCGACATCGTTGATCTGCATCCTGCTTATATTTGGTATTGGACCAAGACAGGTTATCATACACTGCCTTATGAATCTCTTGCAACCCTGTGACAAAATCAGCTACCTTCCCATGAATTTTAGTCCTGTTGGGCAATGCCATCAAGTCCAATGGACCCTTAGGTTGAACCGAATACACCACCTAAAAGGGATTGAAACCAGTACTTTAGTTCATAGTATAGTTATAGGCAAACTCAGCCTGACACAAATTCTGATCCCAACTTTTGACATGATCTCTAACCAAACAACACAATAAATGACCAAAGGACCTGTTCACAACCTTAGTCTATCCATTTGTCTGAGGATGGTAAGTACTGCTGAAATTCAGTTGTGTATTAACCATCTTCCATAGGCTGCGCCAAAAATGACTTAGAAAATGAGTGTCTCTATTTGAGACAATGGATGAAGGAAAACCATGAAGACGATACACATCATAAAAAAATAGTTATGCCATATTAACAGCATATGTGGTCTTTTTACAGGGAATAAAATGAACCATCTTAGAAAATCTATCAACCACAACAAAGATGGAATTATTGCCTCGCTATGTTCATAGTAACCCCAACACAAAATCCATACTGATATCAGTCCAAGGCTGAGGAGGAACCGGTAAAGGCATGGATAGGCCCACGTTAGTTGCTGCTCCCTTAGAAACCTGATAGACTTTGCACCGCTGCACATATTTTTTAACCTCTTTGCGCAATGTAGGCCAAAAATACAAAGACTGAACCAGTTGCAAAGTCCTATCTCTGCCCATATGAGCCTCCCCATGCAACTCTTGAATAATTTGTAGGCAAAGGCTACAATCTAGAATGCACAATTGATTACCCTTGAACAGATTTCCTTCATGCAATAAAAAGTCTGTCCTATGACCAGCCTGCACATTTTATAGTACCACAAAAAAATAAGGATCAGTAATCAGCAATTCATGAAAAGAATCAAAACCAGGTACCTCAACCTTCATTATTACAAAAAATCGAAGCCATTAATTGGAAAATTTATTGTTATTTATTTTAATAACATTTTGATCTATAGTCGATCAGAGGGGCATCTTTTGAATTTATGAGAAGTTTTAAAAGCTCTACAAGAAAGTAAATTGTATGTGAATATAAAGAAGTGCAGTTTCATGACCAATAAACTGTTATTCTTAGGATTTATAGTAAGTTCATAGGGCATTCAAGTGGATGAAGAGAAAGTTAGAGCTATTAGAGAGTGACCTACTCTAAATATTATGACAGAAGTTCGAAGCTTTCATGGATTGGCAATTTTCTACAATCATTTTATCAAAAACTTTAGCAATATAGTAGCCCTAATCATAGAGTATTTGAAGAAATGGAAGTTCCAATGGAGAGAAGAAGCTGAAGCTGCCTTTGCAATCATAAAAAATAAGTTATGCACTAACTGGTGTTACTAGATTTTGAAAAGTTATTTGAAATAGATTGTGATGCAAATAGCATGGGAATCAAAGTTGTTCTTTCACAAAAGAAGAGTCCAGTGGCATTCTTTAGTGAAAAGTTAAGTAATGCTAGGTGTAAGTGGTCTACTTATGATAAAGAGTTCTACTCTATAGTGCGTACTTTATGGACTTAGGAGCATTATATTTTTGGATGAGAATTCATTCTATACTCAGATCATGATACATTATCTGAATAGCTAGAAGAGAATTAGTAAAGACATATGAGACAGGTGGTCATAATTTCTATAGAAGTTTCCTCTTAAGATGAAGTAAAAGTTAGGGGTGTAGAACAAAGTTACAGATGCATTAAGTCGGCATGTAGATTTGTTTGTCACATTGAGTAATAAAATGATGGGTTTTGAGCATTTGAAAGATGAATATGTAACTGATGAGGATTTTCAGCTGATATGGGAGAAATGTGTTTCAAATTAGCATTGTGAAGATTTTCATATTCATGATGGTTACTTGATGTGAGGAAATGAGCTTTGCAGTCCTAAATCCTCTTCACACGAGAAAATTATTCGTGACTTACATGGAGGAGGACTAGTTAGACATTTCGGTAGAGACAAAACCCCTACTGTAGTTAGAGAGAGGTATTATTAGCCTCATTTGAGAAGGGATGTGATTAAATTTTTTCAATATTATTATATATTCTAGACAACAGAGGGATAGTTACAGAATATAGGTTTATACATGCCTTTACCTATTCTTGAAAATATTTAGAAGGATCTGTCTATGAATTTTGTACTTGGCTTACCTTGCACATTTTATTTTTATTGTTATTGACAGGTTTTCCAAGTTGACGCATTTTATTTCATATAAAAAAACCTCAAATGCTAATGGTATGGCCAAGCTATTTTTTAGAGAGGTTTTTTGTCTGCATGGTGTGCCTAAGGCTATAACTTTAGATAGAGATAGAAAGTTTCTTGGCCACTTCTAGAGGACTTTTGTGGAAGATGTTTGACTCTTCCTTGAACTATAGCAGTACAACCTATCCTCAAATAGATGGTCAAACGGAAGTTATCAATAGGACCTTGGGCAATCTGATACATAACATCTATGGAGATAGACCAAAGTAGTGGAATTTAGTATTAGCACAAACTGAGTTTTCTTATAATAGTGTTGTTCATAGGACTACAGGAAAAACACTATTTTCTGTTGTCTATACAAAAGCACCTTAGCATGCTCTTGATCTAATCAAGCTGCCAAAGGTGCCAAATTTGAGTATAGTAGCAAAACAATATGGCACAGTAGTAGCAGAGTAGTGGCAGACAATGGAAGCAGAGGTGAGGTAGAAGATTAAGCAAGCTAATGCTAAGTACAAAAAAGTAGCTAACAAATACCGCAGAGCTCAAGTATTTGAGGTGGATGGTATGGTGATAGATTTTCTACTAAAGAAGCAATTTCCAATTGGCACTTACAACAAACTATTGCCCAATAAGTATGGTCCTTACAAAATTTTGAAGAAGATCAATGACAATGCATATGTTGTTAATTTACTAAATGGTATGGAAATCTTCAAGACATTCAATATTGATGATATTTACCCCTTTTATATGTCTTATAAACCACCATATCCAGATATTCCAGATAACTTAAGGTCTCAAGTGGAGGGGATTGACATAAAATGTCTTGCTGGCTTGTACATGGATCGAATCAAAAGACAAAAGCCCAAATGTACAACCCATAAGTTCTGAATCTATTATTCCTATTTTAGTCGAAGATTTAGATTTATTTTATTTACTTCCTATTTTGTTTGAGATTTTATTTTATTTTATTTCCCTTTTAATTTTTTTAGCTTAGCTAGGATTTGACTTTTCTATCTTAGCTAAGATTTTATTTTATTTTCTATATAGTAAAGGGGTTACGTCCCTATAAATAAATGGCCTATGTTATCATAATTCATCTATCAATAATATTAGAATTTTCTCTCAACTTTGTTTAAGTTTCTATGTATTGAAACTTGTCTATTTTATTCAAGGTTTAGTTGTGTATTAGTCTTGTATTCTTCTACGCTTACTCATTGTATCAAAATCTCATATTCCAAGCTAAACTCAACCCTTGTAAAATACCTTTATAGTTTTGACCATATTATTGAGCAAAAAACTAATTTTCATTAAGAAAACTCCTAACCATTTGTCATTGTGATCCCAAATTAAACCACTAATAAAAACTAACCTTATAGTAGCTAAATAAAAAAACCATTAAAGTTAATTTTTCATGTTCCAAGCAGTGGTGCTTGCCATGTAATCATACATTTAATCTTATCTATCTATAGGCCTAATTTTATACACATTAAAGATGTTACTTTATATATTTCAGTGGCTCAATTATGAATATCCACCACACAATTCCCTTGCCATGTCTGGCTAGTTTTAAATACCTCCAAATTATGTTAGTACCAAATTCTCTATAAAGCCACACCAAATATATATTTCTATGGTGGATCCATAGGTTCCTTGAATTTGTTACTTAAATTATACACTAACCAAGGCTTAAGAACAAAGGGAAAAACTAAATTAATAGTAAAGCTTATGAGAAGGTTTTGCCACTCCTACAATCTTGCAATACATGTAATGTGCTTTCCCAGATGAAGTCAGCCTCTAAAAGATCTCATTTTTGCCTTTATCTTGACTAGAAGGTGTATAAGAAATAATATGAAGAACCACACTATTAGGAAGCAAATATGAATAAAGATCCATTTCCATTGACATTGGCTATTAACGAACATACAAACTGGTTATTGAAGTATGATTTGATAAAGATTTTTAATTTGGTACGCTACTGAAGATTTTTTTAAAAAATCTCAAAAATTTAGTATGATTCTAAAGTTTTTCCAATTTTTAGATTCTTTTAAACCTGTGATTACCCGTAATTACATCAACACCATTTCTTCCTTGTATTGCATCTCAAGAACTAATTTTATTCATTTAATGTTGGTTGATAACTAATAACATCATGATACCATTTAAAGCTATTCATTTTCTCAAGAGAAAGTGACAATGTAAAAGGGGGGAAACAATTCTTAAAATTGACCTAGTAAAGCCTAAGACTGCATGGAATGTCTTTTTCTTCAATATATATTAACTAAGCTTGGTTTTTGGTCTTATTTAGTCAACCTAATCATGCTATATGTCTTAACAATTAAATATTTAATATGGCATCAAAGATGAAAGCTTGTTTGATTAATCCTTAATTGGGATTGAGGAAAAAAAATCCAATCTCTCTTTTCCTTTTCACACTTTATGTAAAAAGTTTAAGAGAAACCATGCAAGATAAAAAAAAATGCCTTGGTTTAATCCATGGATGCAAAGTTGCTAAAGGTGCATCTTCTATTTCTCACCTTTTCTTTAATGATGAATACTATTTTTTAAAATATGATGAATATGAAATTAAAGTTATTAAGGATATCATGCTCTCTTACTAGAAGGCATCGATACAAGTTGTTATCTTCCAAAAAGTCTTTAATTTTCTTTAATAATAATATGAAAGAAGATTGAAAATAATTAATTCAAAAAATGTTGTTAATTAAAGAGATGCGAAATCATGATAAATATTTAGGCTTGCCCTTCCTAGTGGGATGTAAGGATATTATTTCTTTTATTAAGGAAAAATTGTGGAGAAGAATTTAAGGTTGGAAATGGAAAAAAAATGAAGTGCATCTATAGAGATTTTACCGAAATTTGTTTTGTAGGAAACCTCGAACTATATATGTCATGAATGTTTTTCTTCTTTTAGTTGATCTTTATGAAGAGCTTGAGTGGATTCTTAGTTCTTTTAATGGAGTAATGCTAAAAATGAGCGTAGGGTAATTAACTGGTTGTAACAAGATAAACTTTATATTCTGAAAAAATTTAGTGGCCTAGGTTTCAAGGAGATTTGTGACTTCAATATAGCTATATTGAGTAAGCAAAGGTGGCGATTTGTTGTAAAACCTAATAATATAGTGTCTCATATCTATAAAGCTCGATATTTTCCTAGAAGTATCTTTCAGCATACCTTACTATAACCAAATCCAAGCCTCATTTAAAGAAATGTATGGTTAGCTCAAAAAATCATGAAGAACTTTTCATGTAAAATGATTTGTACCTACTAAAATCAATGACTTCATATCATGTAGCTTAGTGCTAAGTGTAATCATATCTTTGTAAATTACTTGAAGTTTCTTAATAATATCCAATAGGATAGGGACCTCATATTAGATCTTTTTAACACAAAAGGATAGGAACCTTATTCTCAAAATTCCTTTGATCTTTAGAAATATCCAAGATGCATGGTATTGGATTTTCTCAAAAAGGGAGTCAATTCTCGATGAAAAGTAGTTAGAAGTTATGCTATAATACAAGCTTTAGTTTCCAAGATAACATATGTTCTGTATGTTGCACTCTTTGAAAACTCATCATCCCTCCCAAGGTAAAAATTTATGTTTAGAGGGCACACTCAAATGCCCTTTCCACTGCTTACAACCTCCATAGTAAATAAATTAATATCTCTCATACATACCATGTTTACAACCAAGAAGATGATTATGTGCTTTATATTATGGTTCAATTCCCTTTAACTAAAATAATATTGGTATGCAACTAATTTGAGAAATCTAAAGGTATGATTATGGTTTCTGCCAATGGATGAGAAATATTTTTTACCACTACAACTTGAAGGACTATTATCTTATTGCAATGGTATGGTAAAAAATATAGGGTAATGGAAATAAAATTCTCTCGTCAAGAAATTTTATGCTTACAAGGCAAATTTTAAATGAAGTAGGTAATAATTACTTTGCAAGTACTGTACAATGCGACATTATATGCATCACGGTGCTAATTTTTATAAAGACCTAGAGTGATTTGTTGACAATGACTATCGGTGGCTACTTAACACAGAATGTGGTGCAACTATTTTTTAGAAAGAAACTTCATAGGAGTGGATTGTATAATTTGGGACTTATTGGATATGATGGTGCACGTTAGATCATGTCTTTTTAATAGATTTATTCTTTCATAGGAAACTAAAGCCTTGGGAGTTCAAGAAGTGTTGAGTTGAATCAAAGAACAGTAAATTTCTTATGTGTATGCATCAAAAATCTATGAAGCTTTGATAAGAAGTGTGCCAACAGAACTGCCAATGGAGTTGTAGTTAATAACTGCAAAAAATTAGCAAAAGAAAAGAGGTAAACTTTGTATTTTTTTTAATTTTGCTTGACAATCTACAAATAAATTAGTTTATAAGTTAGCAAGAGTTTGTTGTTATTTGACAAATTGTGTGGAGTGGTTATTTTAATCACCTCTTTTTATCATGTATGTTCTATTTGATGATTGTCAATAAATATATTCACATTTTCTTTAACTAAATATTTTATGTTCAAATGGTAAAATTTTTAAATTCTTTTAAATAAAATTTCAAGTTTAAATTTTATATATAAAAAACAGATGCTAAAAGAATTAAGTTCAGCCCGTGGAATTAAATTTTAGTAGCAAACTCGGCGGAATCATATCATAGTGATAGACATATGTCTATATGCTTTTAAATACACCACTTGTCTTGAAATAATTTAAACTATTACAGAAATTAAAATACAAGAAAAAAGTTATCAAGATTTTTATTTAATTATATATCAGAGTACTTCTAACGCATTTTATACTTTCTTGTTTTTATCTAAACAGAGGACAAGCATGTTTGGTTGTTCAAAAAAAAAAAAACAAGGCATGTTTGGCATGACGAAAAAAAAAGGATGATTTGATATATATATAATATAAATAATTTTTAATCAAATCATAAATAAGGTGACTAAACTCTATATATCTATATAATCCACTAAACTCCATATATTATTATTATTATTATTATTATTATTATTATTATTATTATTATTATTATTAGGAAAAAATACAAATAATTACCCTGTACTTTCACTCATTTTCACTTAAAGGAATGTGATATTTTTTACGACAAGCAGGTACATGTGGTTTCGTCTATTAGCAATTAGAGAAAAATCATACTAACACCATTAAAATTGATGACATGGCATGGGCAAAATTAGAATTTCAGTGTGATTCCTTTAATTCAAACTGAATAAAACCACAATGTAGTTATTTGTACATTTTTTATGAGTTTATTATATAATAAAATGATTTATTTTATTTAAGAATATTTATTTAAATTTATAAAGGAAATATGAATATATTATTAATTTTTCATTTTTCATTTGATATTTGTATTATTTTTTATATATTTATCTTAATTAATTTTTTATTTTATTTAAGAATATTTATATTTTTTGTCATTATTTTGTTGTAAATAAAATAAAATAATTTTAATTATTTTTATAAATAATTTTAAAAATAGTAATTTGTTGTATTTACAAAAAAAATTGCTTAAATAAAATACGTAACTTTTTTTATAAAAAAATTGTTTTTTTAAATAATATCAATTTTACATAATAATACTTTTATTTATAAATAGGATTAACACTTTGTGAAAAAATTATATAATTATAAAAATAATTTTTTTAAAATAAGAAATTAATATATATATTATTTTCTATTTTATTTAAAAATATTTGTACTTGCTATTATTTTTCATTGTAAAAAAGTAAAATTATTTTAATTATTTTTTTAAAAAAAATAAATTTACAAAAATAAAAATAATTTATAAAAAGATGGTAATTTGTGATACTTCTGAAAAAAATATTACTTTTATAAAATATATGAAAGGAAAAGAGGTAGGAATAATAAATCACAAAGAGATATAGATTACTGACCCTTTTCTCCTGCAGCGAAAACCGTCGTAAATATGTTAATCGGAGCCTTGACTACTAGAACAAAGGCTATATTTTCACAATCTAAATATCAATGGAATGATCAAGAATGAGACAAAATACATAAAGTATTTTGGTGTAGAGAGAGAGGAAAAAATACGCAGAGTATTTTTCTGCGCAAAGAGATTTCTGTGTTTTACGTGAGTTATTGGGTTGTGTTACGTAAAACATAAAACTCATACTCTACAAAAGAGTAGAAAGTAGACTTCTATTAGGAGTCTATTACACCTAATTTGATACAACCCTCTAGTTATCTAACAACTAGGAACTATATCAATCTATTGATGTCAATGCCCAAGATCTATCTAGGTTAAACTTAAGGAATTAGAACCCACTAATTATCTATAATTAGGAACTCTAACTATCAAAGGATG
>CATIWO010233956.1:0-14039 GCA_949673435.1 Macaranga tanarius | reverse complement strand
GGTAACAATGCTAAAAATAATAAATTAAATTAAATTAAATTAAATTAATTTTTTTTTTTGTTCATAGTTGAAACTAACAAAACATGCAATTAATATAATTCAAACAACTAAATCTACCCAAAAATAATTCAAAAGGCAATTAATCAATAAAACATGTGGAAATAAAATAAAATAAAAGAGGAAGAGAGATTAAAAATATTACTGTAAAAGTAGTTGGTCCTCAGAAGATTCTTTGATAGACTGCAATGGTGAGTCCCACAGTGTAAGATTGAATCCAAGCCCTTTTATCAAATTTTTTCTTTTTTCTGCGTATCTCTCTTTAGATTTTTCTTTTTTAATTCTTTGCCAGAAGCATTTTTTTTTTTTGTTTTTATGTGATTTTTTTTCTCCTGGTTCCCCTCTCCCCTATTTTCCTCTGGATTTCATAAAAAATAAATATCCTCTCACATGTCAGTGTTTTATTCCTAAATCAATCTCTCTTCAAATTATCTTTATCACCAACTTTATCACAGATTTTATTTATTTATTAAATTTTGAGAAAATCATTTTGAATGGGCTGGGCTTCAAACCTTACAATATTGGACCCATTTTTCTTAGATTTTTATCATTGGACTTTTGTCTCATAGACCGGATCAGACCAAGTATCCACAAAAGCTAACTTAACCGTAACAGCAACAGCAACAGCAACAGCAACAACAACAGCTACAGCTAATCCAATAGCCTAAAACTTTGGAAAAATTTGGAGTAGGTGTTTGATGGTAATCAAAAAGTAGATACCGAACTCTATCCATGCTTTTTAATTACCAAATGGGCCACTTGATCTTTCTGTTTTTCCTCAATTTTTAAATAAAAATCTTTCTCTATCCGTGAAATGATTGACTGAGGACATCACCTTTCGATTATGGACATCATTAAGTGCTGGTGGCTGAACTAATTTTTTTTTTTTCTTTGCAAAACACCCATTTGGATGAAGTAGCCATATGTAGGGACTCTTAGTTTCTGGTGACATGTGGTTACTAGTGTAGGCTTCAAGTCTCTATTATGATAATAAATTTAGCATAGTTTTGTTGTATTTCCATTTTGTAGAAAACAAAAGGAGGACATGGCAAACAGCCAACAAACTTAAAGACAAATTTGGACAGCCATACAAGTGGACAATATATTATGACTCCCCACCAATAATGTATGGACAAAAAAACCCACCAGCTCAAAAGACAACAAGGCAAGTCCTTTTCATAATCAATATCATTGATTAGAGCTCATTGAGAGGAACAAAAACATTTTTTTAAAAAATAAAAATCTGCATAAAAGATATAAACTAGAAAAAATCCTTCCTAATCAGTATATCTACAACTCACAAAGTCTAACCGCACAGTAACTCCACATAATTGACGTTATAATGCTGTCTATTTTAACTCTTAAATTCATTCCTTTTCTTCGAGGAAGGAGACATCATTCTTCTTCTTCTTCTTCTTCTTTTGACCTTTGTTTCTGGCAAAAATGGGTGCTCAAACCTCTAAACAATTACAGAGGAGAAAAGCAATTTCTACTGAGAAAAAAACACTCTGTGATCTAAAGGGAAGCTGTGGCGACACTTATCCTGGTTCTGATTACCATCCTCCTGACAGAAAGAATTGGATGGGTGGTCTCAATCCTGAAAAGGTTCATATAAACAAGATTGTTTGGCCTGGCACCCACGATTCTGCTACCAACAAGATCGGCATTCCGATAGTCTCTCGACCGTTTGCCCAGTGTCAATCTTTGTCAATCTACAAACAGCTTTGTACAGGTGCTAGGGTTCTTGATATTAGGGTCCAGGAAGATCGTCGCGTCTGCCATGGAATCCTGAAAACATACAGTATAGATGTGGTTATCAATGATGTCAAGAAATTCTTATCAGAAACGCAGTCAGAGATCATAATTCTTGAAATCAGGACAGAATTTGGGCATGAAGATCCACATGACTTTGACAAGTATTTGGAAGAACAACTTGGAGAACATCTGATCCATCAGGATGATCATGTCTTTGGTAAAACAATTGCAGAATTGTTGCCAAAGAGAGTAATCTGTGTATGGAAGCCAAGGAAGTCGCCACAGCCGAAACATGGCAGCCCTTTATGGAGTGCAGGGTATTTAAAAGATAATTGGATTGATACAGATTTGCCATCAACAAAATTTGAAAGCAACATGAAGCACTTGAGTGAACAGGCACCAGTTTCTTCAAGAAAATATTTTTACAGGGTGGAAAACACTGTCACTCCACAGGCAGATAACCCAGTTTTGTGTGTGAGACCGGTGACAGGAAGGATCCATGGATATGCTAGGCTGTTCATTACTCAGTGCTTCTCTAAAGGATGTGCAGATCGGTTGCAGATCTTCTCTACTGATTTTATTGATGAGGATTTTGTTGATGCATGTGTTGGAGTTACTCATGCTAGAATTGAAGGGAATTAGGCTTGATTATTTTTTAATTATTCTACACTTGTTTTTGTTCATATTTTTTTTTTTTTACTGTTTTCACTGTGAATTGTGATCTCTTGTAACAAGTTTCTGGGATCAGTCCATTATGGTCCGATTGTATGTTAAATTATTTGTTTAAGTTGCTTTGTATTTGATGTATAAAGTGTTGATGAGTGGAAGGTTTTGGGTTTATACAATTAGCAATAATTAAATCTTAGAGTTCATACATTGAGCTGGAAAAGCCATGGAAAACTGAAAAGAAGCTTTTTAGAGGGTGTTTGGCATATCTGCTAGCTGTTCACTCCTTATCAGCTATAACAAAAGTGTTTGGTTAAGTTTTTAAATTGGTAGCTGATAGTTAATAGGATACTAAACAGCTCCAATTTGAAGTTTTTCACCAATAGCTACATTTTTAAAAATATTTTTACTAACTTATTCTTTTAACTTTAATCAATTAATATTAGTAAAAATTAATTATAAATTATAAAAACAAATGTATAATAAAAAATTAGAAATTATATTAATAAAAAATATCTATAATACTAATAACAATATATATTAACATTTTATTTAAAATTTATTAATAAAAATAAAATTATTTAAATGATATTTTCAATATTTATAATTATAAATATCAATAATATTTATTTTTTATATCATATGTATTATATTATTGTTAATATTTAATAGAACACACATATACGTGTGTATATATAACTTAATATTAAAAAATTAAATATAAAATATAATTATTTGTATATAAATTAACTAATGTCTATATTAGTAATTAAATATATTATCAGCAACAACTGCTATAAATTTACCAAACATATAATATCGACCAGCTACCAGCTATCAGCTATCAGCTATCAGCTACCAGCTATTAGCAATAGCTATCAGCTATCAGTAACAACTTAGCCAAATAGGCCTTAACACAACTTGAGCCATGCACACTAGAGTTGCGTTTAGGTATGCACTTTTTTTTATATATAAAATTTGAATGCAAACACAGCCTAAAACACAACCATATACCAAACTATATTCTATCACACTGAGGTCAACACAAGTGTATACACGCCCATGCTCATATAGTCATATACATAGGTGTGTTCAAATGCATAACTTTAGAACCTAACAAGGTTGACAGCACAACTGTATTGTTAACAGTGTTGAACATATGATTTTGTGGACAGTCATGGATACTAGCATGAACGTACCATGCCACCAAGCATGTTGAATTTCAAAATTTGGTCCAAATGCCAATACGAGCTAAGATATGACCTTGTCCCTAGTTATGTTCAAATGAGCATTTTCATTAAGAGGCCAACAAGGGTATGAATACACCGGTGTAAGAGGCCATATTAATTGGGAAAAGCCTAGAACATGGTGATATTCAATAAGGCATGACTATGTAATCTATTCTACTATAAATAAATTCTTTTTGTTTTGAAATTTTAGAACTTTAAAACCTTACTCACCAATTTTTTTTTCCTTTCATGCCTAACCCCACCATTTTTCCTCTATTTTCTCTTGATCTTCATCAATTTCTTGCAATTTCATTCCCCTTTCTATTCTAAATTCATCAAAACTTCTTCTTCTCAAGCCACAACATGAGCGAGAGACTAAGACATAAGTATTCAACACACAAACCTCCAAAGTCTACCATCAAAATTGAGCCTCCTCCACATTAACAAAGGCATCAAGACTCCTCTTCGACCACTTGAGAAGCTTATGGGTGAATTCATCAAGAATAGCCAAATTCATTAAGGCAAATGACTCGGCAAATTCTTTAAGTGTCTAATTTGCCACTTGGTTAATTTTCTAAAATCTCAATGGATTTGCCAAGGCCCCTAGCTCAAAAAGGTCTCCTTGCACTTTTTTTAGGGTATTTTTAAATAATTTTAAAGGGCCTTTTGGATACATTACCTTAAAAAGAAAGGTCTTTTGGATCCTTACACATTTTCGAGGGTATTTTATAATAATTTTAAGGGGCCTTTTGGATACATTACCTTAATAAGAAAGGTTTTCTTGCACTTTTTTTTGTCATTTTCATTTAAAAAATAATAAACTAAGTTTGTTTCAGAATTTATATAATTAATACAAGTTATCTTTTAATTTTAGTGGTGGCTCCTTTTCCTTGCAAGATACATGGATTAATGCACAATGTCTATTATATTCATGTCCTAGTATTTGTGAAAGGCAAGCACGTCCATCACCTTAAAGGGTGTGGCACACTTAGGGGTGTAATCGTGTCAAGCCTACTCGTGAGCTACTCGGGATCGACTCGAAAAAAACTCAAAATTGACTCAATTATTATCGAGTCGAGCTCGAGGTCGAGCTACTCGAGTAGACTGTCTAGTCGAGTTCGAGCTCCTTAATATTTGACTTGATAGGCTCGCGAGCTTGATCGAGCCTAATCGAGCTTATGCATATTTACCTTTCTATTCTTTTATTTAAATATAATTATAAAAATATCTTATCGAACTAAGCCGAGTTCGAACTCGAGTTGAACTTGAATATTTAAAAATATATATTTTTAAAATTTTAAATGATTAATCGAGTCGAGCTTGAGTTTTAAAAATGAAGGTCGATCGAGTTCGAGTCGAGTTTCGAGCTTCGAGTTTTCAAATCGAGTCAAACTCGAGCCTGGCACTGTGTCGACTCGACTCGATTATACCCCTAAGCACACTCTTGAGCATGTGTTCTTCCTTAGTCTTAGTATATAACAAAATTAAGGCTAGAAATGTGTGCCCATTACTACATATGCACACCTATTTCCTAATGGGTGTATGTTCTTTTAGTTTTTCTTTCTCTTGCCGCTTGATATAAAGTTATGATGAAAGAAAAAGTGAATAAAAAAAAGAATTTTGAACAACAATGATAATAACAACAGTAATAAGAAACAACAATAACGTTAACATGATAAAAAATAGATGAGAATAATATACACCAAAATAATAAAAAAAGGAAAAATTAAGAAAAATAGACAGTCATATATAGTATAAAAAGAAAGAAAGAAAAACAAAGTAACCAGGATAGTTCATCTCTTACCTAGTTGTAAATTCATGAGGAAGATAATTATATTAACTAATAGATGAATCCTAGTATTAGTTGAAGCATAATAACAGTATACCAACTCTAACTATAATGCCTAACCTCATCAGTACCCTCATTAGATGGTCATGATCTTGACCCACCTAACTTGAGCAGTGTATCAACTCTAACTTAAATCCAATTCTTATACAACCTTTACATTCATAAATTTTTTTTAATGTCTCATAATCCTTAATGATTATTCAATGCTTATGTCCAAGTTGTATAAACTTGAGGTTTAGAACTTCGAGTTCAAAACTTTAAACATTTTCTTATATATATTTAACCTTAAACATGTTCATTATGGTTATATCCAAAATATGATAGAGTTCTAAATATAACAACATTTGTTGATCAAATATTTTCATCTCTAGATACATCTTTCATCCCCTTAAATTATAAGTCATAAAACATAATCAGGCTCTAGGGTAACTCTTCATCCATTCCATGATAAGATGGACACTTCACGAGGATGTCACTTACTAAGTTCGCCTATCTCATAGATAACTAGGGCTAGCCATACCATCTTCTAAAACTGTTGGCTACTACACACATACACTTTAGAGAATAATAAATAGGAGTGAGTATTTTCTCAAAAAAATACTCACTGAGCGAAACAAGCATAAGAATATAAGCATGGAGCATTAATAATAGCAATGGTGTCATACCAATAATATAAGTTAGGAATCAAGATGTAAGTTTTCACTAATATGATTGAAAGTTTACAAACAACACATTGGTGACATATTCAATCAAATATTTTAACATTGATTCATTTATATTAACTTTCACAAATTTCTTATTGCTCATTTATTCAACATTTCATTTTCACTTTGTATTAGCTAAGTGTAATTTAACACAATTTCCTTTGGAAGCTCATTACGATGTAGTAATGACTATCTTATTCATAATCATATCATTCAGAACATAGTATACCATTCAGATCAAGCATGAGTTCATGATACTACATATGCCTAATAAGTTCTTAAAATATAAATCATGATATTAAAAATTGATCATTTGTAAGTTTTAGAGCACAACATCATATGTTTTGGTGAATATCAATATAATGGGTACTACTTAGCATATCAAAGGTCCAAAATGTCTGTATGTATATGACAACTCATTTAGGTGCCCAACTTTACTCCAAAGGCTCCACCCATACAATCCCAAAGTTAATTATCACAACTATAGCCATAATATATCACATTGCTCATGCAGAGTATAAGTTATAATTCTGTTAATTCATTTGAATGCCATACCCCATGTATAGTCTTACAAAAGTAGTATCCCAAATACCATTTTACAATTCACCAAACCCTTCCATGTCCTAGACTTATTCTTACTACCCATGGATATCACATGGACTTGTGCTCAAGGCTATCTCATTTAACATTCTCATGACATTCATTTCATTAATATTCATCTTACACTTCCATCTTATCATTCATAGATTTTTTCAATTTAGCTTAATTTTATATTCTCCATTTCATTTTTAATTCTCATTTAGGAATTTAGAAGTTAATTGTATTCCAATTGATGCTTTAGGTTACATTTAGGCACAATCTAGATGTATAAGATTATTAGAGTTTATTATATTGTAAACCCAAGTAAGCAGGCCTTAAATTAGTTAGTTATTGCCTTCTAGCCTTTTGCTTTCTTTGACTCATGATTTAGTTTAAATATTACATATTAAGGTAGTTGTTCTAGGTGTTTTAAAAGTTAATTATACTTATTCTAAAGCTTTCAAGTTTGTTTAAGATCAAGTTTATTAGCAAGAAGGTAGATAGCATTCATGAAATCATAATTCTAAATAAATAGTTTCTTAGTCTAATTATTGCCTTTTTTAATTCATATTTTAGCTCAAATATTAGTTATGAAAGATAGATGTTCTAAGTGTTTTTAAGGTGATTTATTAAATTTCTTTGAAGTTTCATTCAAATTATGATTATTTTGAATGTTAGAGGATTCAAAGTAGGCTTGTAAAATGAAGAACAATGGTGCCCTATGGTGAGACAACTGTTTGTACCCAATATTAATTTTTGGACCTAATATTAAAATTGAGGCCCAAGATGGGCCTATTGTACTAAGTTCAGCCCACTTGAATTTACTTGGAGAAGAAAGTTTACTATGATGGCAAAGGAAGTTTTCGGAGGTAACTAGAGATGACTAGAAGGTAACCGTTGGTCATTGAAGAGCTGATGAAAACTCAAGGGACGTAGGTTATAGGAAATCAATGGAGGTAATTATTGGTAAAATTAAAAAGAGTTGAACTTCTTCTATATGAAGTTGAGGGATTATAAAAGGAAAGCAGCAACATCAAGAAGAAAAGACACAATCATTAATCAGTAAATCAACAAACAACCAATCCAAATATCAATCTTTAGCAATTTCTTAATGGCTATTTCCTCTAGCTTTTAGCAATTTTACGTTTTGCTCTAGGAATTTTGTACTTACTACTCTTTGAATGTAATTAATAATTTATATTTCCCCAAGCTTATTTATCATTACCTTTAGCTTACTTATTATTACTTTTAGCTAAATAACCCTTTCTTTTAGCAAAATAATTTACTGCTCATCATTAATTTTAAATTTAAAATCCCTTAGAACTCAAACAAATTATGGTAAAGGCATTTGGAAATCCACATTCGTCTGAAAGAAGTCAGTAATTATCAATTTAGGAAATTAGTCTTCAATGGCATGCTCGCAAACCTAGTTCAACTGAAAAATTACACCAACAATCTTTTGGCACTCTCAGTGGGATATATTCCAATGTGATGACCAAACTTATAAGTGGAAAAGATGTTTCTGATGTTGGTGACTCTACCAACAACCCGCCAGTAAATACTATTGGTGATGATACTAAAAAATAAGATAACTTGGTGCCTCCTGAGTAGACCCAATACTTAAGTGGGGCACCTACTAGCTCTGATGGCTAAGAAATAGAAATTGGCGATACTAGTGCAACTGTAACTGAGGGCTAAAATGCCCGAAGCATCTTCTCATATGGAATGAAATAAGTTCAAGATTCAATAGCATGAATGAACAGTGCTTTTTAGAATTCCTTCCAACAGATGAATAGTGTTGTCAACTACATATTACAAGAGATTACCTCTTCATTCACCAAAATGAACGAGGCTTATTAAAACAAGGAAGTAAAAACATGTCTCCAAAGGTAGCAGTGCAACCCCAAGGAGATATTAGAAATTCATCCTCCACTATTAGGCCCAACACGTCTACAATCTTATGGAGGAAAGGTACATTTCCCCATATAGAAGGGAAGAACCTGGCAGAGAAACTAATTAGAATGGAGGTCGCAATGGTAATAATGGTAACAGTTCTAATACTGTTAGACTGATCTCTAACAATTAAATATTTGGTAGGACAAATAAAAACTCGCAGCCTGGAATTTATGATTTGGAGATTAATCAGTAAGGAAGAGGCTCGGGGGGCAATGTTCACCAAGGGCAAATTCCATTACCTTAAGGACAGATGGCATTTCCTCCAATCAATTTACAATTTTCTCAAGGGCCTAATGCAATACCTCAACCTTACCTCAAGGCCCAAGAGGTAGAGGAGTTGGTCTGGATGTTGTAAGGAACATTGTGTAAGAATTGTATGGTCCTAGGCTACGCCAGATTGTCGTCCAGAATTTCACAAGCCATATCCTAATGCTGTTGACAGGGATAACTCATATCCCAGTGGGTATCGCATTCTATAACTTTTATTATTCTCTGGGGAGGATGGGCAGTCCACTTTGGAATATATAGTGTGCTGAATTGGCTAACTATAAAAATTTCTCTAATTTCAGGATGAGATTGTTTCCTAATACACTGACAGGTGCAGCTTTTACATGGTATACTACTCTGCCCAAGAATTCTATTTTCACCTGGCAGGAGATGGAGAGATAATTCCATACATAGTTCTTCCGAGTTGAGCCTGAGATGTGCATAGCAGAATTATCCATACTAACTCAATGGGCTGGTAAAACTGTAGATATATTCATTGCTAGGTTTAAGAAAATGAGGAACAGGTGCAAGATATTTCTTCCTAAGTTAGCATATGTGAAAATGGCTCAAAGGGGTCTGGACATTGAATTACGAAAGAAATTTTAAGGCATGGAATGCAGGGACTTCTATGAACTGGCTGCGAAGGTCACTGAGTATGAGGAATTACTAAGAGAAAAGAATCAGAGAAGAAAGAATGCTATAGGAACTTACTGCCATGAGGTATCAAATACTGAGGTAGCAGTAGTTAACCTGGTCACTACTAGTTCATATGTTTGTTCACTTTTGGAAAGAAAGGCTCCAGAGGCATGGAAGAAGCCTCAAGGATCCATTTCCCAAACTCAGTACACCTTTAAAGTCTCAAAAATAGAATAAATCTTTGATTTCCTCCTAAAAGAGAATTTCATCAAATTACCTCAAAATCATAAGATTCAATCTAAGGAGGAATTGAAGGGGAAGGATTACTGTAAATATCATAATTCTTTTAACCATTCTACTAATGTATGCTGGGTGTTTAGGAATGTGGTACATGATCAAATCAATAAGGGTGTCCTGAAATTCCCTGAGAAAAAGGATGCAATGCTGATTGAGAAGGATCCTTTTCCCCCAGTGGCTACGGTGAATTCTGTCAATGTTGCCTTATTGAATTTTTTTAAAAAAAAAGATTAAAAAGAAATAGGAAGTCTGGGACACACTAGGCCAGCCTTCTGGCAAGTTTGATTATATGGTAAAATATTCTAAACTACCTGCTAACAATATTCCTATGAGTGGTACTGTTTCTACAGGATGGAAGAAAGAGAGAGTAGAGGAGAAACACATCCAAGGTTCAAATAGAGAACCATTCAGAGGCAGGAACCATTGGAGGCCATAATTTGCAAACAGAAGATTTTCTCCTTCCTTTGCACCAGAAAGGAGTTTCAAGCCTAGAAAAAGGAGGGAAGAAAGGAGATCACTACCAAGGTTCCAGAGGAAGTAGCCCAGATTTATTGTACCTCCTCTTATGTAATCCAACCAGTAGTGGCATGGGGTGGAGCACAAGAAGTTTCCTCAACCACCTACCCGAACGCAGAAAAAGAGGCTCCAAAGGCAGAGAGCAGTTGAAAGAAGGCAAAAGGAACCAGAGGCCTAATCTAGTGCAAAATCTAAATTCAAAAGTAAGGTAACTGAGGATCCAACTTCTGACATAGAGGTGAAGGAATCTGTTAGCCGCTCATATGATCTAATGCTATTTATTGATGAACCAAATGTATTGGATGACATGGAGATTGACAGTTTTACTATAGATGGCAAAATAATACCATTCAGGTATGTCACATCTTCAGTTACTTTACCTAAAGAATTTATAATGCAACATAGTGATGATGAAGAAGACGTGGTTGAAATTCAAGAGACTTAAGGGTCAATACCCTTAGAAGATGAGAAACTTGTCAGTGGGATTACTATTCAGGCCATTAGGCTAAATTTTCCTAAGAGAGTTATTATAGAGAAACCATATGTGGAAGCAACTAGACATATCAAGCCTTTATACTTCAGAGCTCATCTCAACAGTAAGCCTTTCTCTAGGGTCCTTATTGATAATGGGTCAGTAGTGAACATCATACCACTCAAGTTACTACATTCACTGGGTAAATAAGAAGAGAAGCTGATAGCTACTGATATCACAATGGCTGCTTTCACATGAGAAGTCACTAAAATAATTGGGATACTACTAGCTGAGATCACAGTAGGAAGCAAAAGTCTCTTAATGCTTTCTTTGTAGTAGACTCCAGTGCAAGCTATAATTTGCTACTGGGGAGAGACTGGATCCATTCTAACTGGTGTGTGCCATCATCCTTGCACCAGTTTTTGCTACTGTGGAATGATAATGAGGTGGATGTAGTTTGGGCAGATAATAAACCTTTCAATACCTACTCAAATAACCTGGAAGCTAGGTTTTATAATATAGACTTAGGACCTATCAAGTTCATTAGAAAGAAGACTAATGCTGACCCAAAAGGCTTTTATGTCCTAAAAGAATATATGGAGGAAATAGTTCAACAATAGTCAGATCTTCTATACAATGCTATCGTGCCATACAGGTCGATGGAATATCCTCTTATAGAGGAAGTTAATGAATAGTTACACTAATGAAGAGTTAGCAGTAGCTGCAACTGCCATATAGAGAGTGCGTATACAGTAGGTAATGGAGAAGATAGCCAAAGAAAGTATAGAGGTAGATGGGATAGAATTATTAGGTGAAAATGAACTAGATGAAAACATCGATGAATTGAAGCTAGAGGATGTGCATGAGGCACTAGTTCATCTAGAGGATTATAGACATGAAGTACAGGATTCATTGGAGGAAGTAAACCTTGGCACTGATCAGGAGCCAAGGGTGACCTACATCAGTTCTTTGCTGAAACCTGAGTTGAAGATGGAAATAATAGAGCTACTGTAGAACTTTAAAGACTATTTTGAATGGGATTATACAGAGATGCCAGGATTGAACAGAGAGGTAGTCGAGCACCGCCTCCCTATTAAGCCTAAGTTTCGCCCATTCCAGCAGCCTCCTAGGAGAATGTCAAAGGAGGTAGAGCTAAAAATGAAGGATGAAATCCAAAAGCTCCTTAAGGCTGGCTTCATAAGGCCAACCAGGTATGCTGAGTGGATATCTAATATAGTGCATGTTATGAAAAATAACGGTAAATTGAGAGTATGTGTCGATTTCAGAGACCTGAATTTAGCTACCCCTAAGGATGTATATGTTATGCCTATAGCTGACATGTTAATTGATGCTGCTGCCAGGAATGAATTATTTTCATTCATGGATGGCTTTTTAGGTTATAATCAAATTTTTATAGCCAAATAAGATATCTCCAAGATTGCCTTTCGGTGTCCTGGTACTATTGAGACATTTGAATGGCTGGTCATGCCATTTAAGTTGAAAAACACAGGTGCTACCTATCAAATGGCCATGAATGCAATCTTTCATGATATGATTGGCCAAAATATGGAAATTTACATTGATAATACTGTGGTAAAACCTAAAAAAGCCACTGATCATATTTTGCGTTTAAGGAAAAGCTTTGAAATGATGAGAATTTACCAACTAAAGCTTAATCCCTTTAAATGTGCTTTTGGTCTGCAGGCTTGGGATTTCTAGTGCACTAGAGAGGCATGGAAGTAGACAAAAAAAAGGCAAGGGCTATGCTTAAAGCCAAGCCGCTTTAATCCAAGCAGGAGCTGCAGAAGTTCCTTAGATAAATAAATTACCTCCGCAAGTTTATTTCTAATCTTGCTGGAAAGACTAAGGAATTTTATGATCTATTAAAATTAAAACAGGAAGGTGGTTTTAAATGGGAAGAAAAATACTAGATTACTTTTGATAAAATTAAGCAATATCTTTCCCAACCGCCCGTGTTAGTTCTTCCTAGTGAGGGAATTCCTTCGAAACTCTACATATCTGCCGTAAATGAGTCTATTGGATGTTTGCTAGCTCAAAATGATTTAATAGGTTGAGAGCAATCTATTTATTATTTGAATAGGATTTTATCTCCTACGGAAGTAAAATGTGCTTACGTTGAAAAATTATGTTTGCCATTATACTTTACATGCACTAAACTGAGACACTATTTACTAAAATATAGGATATATGTGATTTCTCAAACTGATCTAATGAAATATATATTGAACAGGCCTGTGCTATCTGGAAAGATTAGCAAGTGGTTGCTTGGCTTGATTGAATTCATTTTAGTCTATTTCCCCTATAAATCTGTGAAAGGCCAAGCACTGGCTGACTTCCTAGCTGATCATCCTACTTTGGAAACTTTTGAAGAGAAGGAGAATGAACTTCCAGTGTGCAGGGTGGAAATCCATCCATCGACACTTAAGTTTGATGGCTCTTCTACAGAAAAGTCAATTGGGGTAGGGGCAGTAATTACATCACCTGAGGGAACTAAAACAGCTCTCAACTTCAATTTGGACTTTGAGTGTACCAATAAATAGGCTGAATACGAGGCTTTAATCATAGACCTTCAAATTCTACAGGACCTTAGTGCAAAAGAAATTTTGGTAATTGGCGAATCTCAACTTGTTCTTAAATAGTTGATGGAAGAGTATAAGTGTACTAGTATTTTTTTAGCACCCTATTTTACATCAACCATTTAGTTAGTTGAGTCTTTTGATAATGTGACTTTTATGCATGTACCTAGGGAATTAAATTAGGAAGCTAATGAGTTATCTCAGGTTGCTTCTAATATGAGATTGTCTGAGGACTTAACTCATAAGTTTATTTTTGTACAGAAAAGAAATCATCCATCTATCCTAGAAAGAGAAATTTATATAAAACCTTTAGTGTTGACTGTTAGTATAGATGTGCCCTAGGGCCATTATTGTATGTAGACATTGTATATTTATCCCTTCGGTAATAAAATATTCATTTAAATCAAAGTGTTTGTTTATTTGAGTATTTACCCTTAGTATTATGTTAAATGAGTTTAT
>CATIWO010233946.1:0-10413 GCA_949673435.1 Macaranga tanarius | reverse complement strand
TTGACCAAAATTAAAAAGTAACTTAAATTTTAGATTTACACCAAACACAAAATATAAAACATGGAATTCATTTCAAATGAATTCTATAAACTATTCATTTGAACCAAACACACTTCATTAATGAGAATTCATTTGGAAATGAATTCTATTGGGAATTCATTTGGAAATGAAATGAATTCCTTGGTGGAATTGAACCAAACACACCCTATGGAATCTGTAAGGATGGTGCTGGAACAACAATAACGGACATTTTCTATTAATTTAGAATTTTAGGATTTATTGTTTTATTTAATTGTGGGATTTGTAATATTTTCTTCTCCCTCCATTTCTTTGTATGCTTTGTTTCTGCTTATTTGATTGATTGTTTTGAATGGATGTTAAACATAGAATTGTATGTAAATTGGACTAATTAATTAAATTTGGATTAAAATGTAAAATTGGATAATTGTTTGAATCAGAATAGCCATTTGCATGGAATTCAAGAAATAATTAAATAATTAAAAAAAATAAAATATAAAACGCAAACGGAGGCCGATCGCAAGGTCGGGTGGGCTTTTAAAAGCCCATGCCTAGTTTTCGGGCCCAATCTCTGAGGACGACTGCTGGGCTTCTTCCGTGGAATCCAATTGCTGTAAAGTGTGTCCCGGATTTTATCCGGGTGGCGATTCCATTCTCCAACCAAAGTCCTTTAAAAAGACCCAACGTTGTACTCCTAGTGGGCCCTGAGCCCGCACAGTACCGTGGTCGCCGAATACTTGGAGGCGCGCTGAACCCCGCCGCCTACACTATACCATATTCAATTTTTTTGTTTTGAAAAAATTCATTCACTTTTCTCAATTTTATACTATTATACTATTATAAATTATAAAAATAATTTAAATTAAATTAAATTTAAAATCATAAATTTAACAAAAAAAAATGTCTTTTCATTCAAACAATTTCTATAAAATGAAAAATATATTTACTCTCAATATTTTGTTAAATTTGTATTATTATACAATACTTAAGTAACTTCTTATTTTCACTTTTTTTAAAAAAATTCATTTGCTTCTTTCACACTATTAATATATTATAAAATAAAAAAAAATTTAAGTTATGATTAAATTAAATTAAAAATTATAATTTCAACAAAAAAAAATTTTCCATTAAAAATAAAAAATCATAAAGATACATGTTTATTCCCATTATTTGATGAAATTTATAATTTCATCTGAGAGTTTTACTATCAAGTCACACACTTGATGATCTTAGACAGAATTACCATTCATGGAATTTAAAAGAGTCAAAATGATAAAAAAAAAATGCCTCTTTATTATTAAAATGCAAAATGACAAAGTCACAATATGACCATAAAATAATTGGCCTAGGGCATACAACTAACACACAAGTTGGTCTCAAAAGTGGTGCCCCCCAACCTTATTCCTCCCACATGCATGGTCAATGGTAAGTGCCTTGTCCTAAAATTTTTGGTCTGGATTTTGATTATCATCGGGAGATAACAAAACCAACGTCCATACAAATCTCTCAAAATGGTGATAACAAACAAGTAGCAAATCTTATAAATAAAATTAAGTTTGATATAACGAGTTATAATAGGAGAGAAAGGCCCAACCTAAAATACTCCATTATTAATGGGCTTAAGTTTTATAAATAAGACTACTATAGGACAACAAACACATGCATTTTAGGAAGAACCTAAGAAGAGTTGTTAAGCCACTATATGAGCTAGGTCTAGGGTAAGGTCCAAGGCTCACATGGCTTCATGCTTTCTTTTTGTCTCCCCACTCAAGGGTTTGAATGACGTACTCAATTATATTCCACTGTGAGTGACAATAGCTATATACTCTATCACCAGGTTTGAATGAAATGCAGGCAGCAGAGTAACAACTACCGTCAGATTATTCGGGACTGAGTGCATAGTATGTGAGAAAAGTGTTGTGAATGTAGAAGAAATAACCAAATAATTAAAAATATTAAAACATAAAATACTAGAATCAATTTTTCTATCCCTAGTGGAGTTGCCACTATATGCGGCAAGGTTCTGCGCGCATCCAGGTATTTTGTGACCACTGTACTGTACGGGCTCAGAGCCCACTAGGAATACAATTACAAACCTTTTGAGCCTAGATTGGAGAAGAGAGCCACCACTTGGGTGAGATCCGGGACACTTATACAGTAACTAGATTCCATGGAGGGAGCCCAGCAACCTTCCTTAGAGATTGGGTCCAGAAAATAGGTATGGACTTTTGGAATGCCCACCCAACATTTCGATCGACCTCTGTTTGTATTTCGTGTTTTATTATTTTTAACCATTTAATTACTTCTTTATTAACATGCAAAGTTATAATTGCCTCCAAGCAAATTTCAATTTTATAATTTAGTCCAAGTGTATGAATTATTCCATTTTACATGCAATTATTTAAATTTACAACATACACCCACCACATTTATCTGCAAATAGCAATAAAAATGAAATAAATAAATCATAACGCATGTAAATAAAGGAGGCAGGAGAAATGAATATAACTTGTTGTCACACGCAAGAAATTAAAAAAAATCCTAAACATTCAACTAAAAGATGAGCCTTTATATGGCTATCTATTGCCTATAAATAAACTAGTAATTAAATCGCCTAAAGGAAAAGACCTACAAAAAAATTAAGTTAGTTCATGATGGAATAAAAATAGCAAAAATAAAACCTAAATAGGGTATAATATACAAAATATTTCTGAATCAAAAAACACAATATAAAACTAAATTAAATTCTCACAAAAAATTTGTTATAAGTCATTAAAGATGTAATTAATATGAAATAAATAAAGAAAAAAACATGAAAATTGCAAACTGCCAAGCTTGGGTCGCCAGGCCACGTAGAGGTGGCGCCTCATTATTAAGGCACTGTCTCACCACAGTAAGGAGACCATATTTTTGCCTTTGGAAGTAGAAGCGGCGCCTCAATGGTGAGGCATCACCTTAGCATCCTCTAGGGTAAAGACAGAATAATCAGACATGTATAGTTCCGGTGTTTATCAATTCTAAACATTCATACCATACCTAGAAGTTTGAATGAAAATCAATTGCAAAATACAAAATTTAAACTAAACCATTAGCATGCTAGAATGCATATTGAACAATAAAACATTTATTGCACATATAATCACAAGATTATGCATTGAAAACTATTTGAATATAAAAAAAACATAAAAGTTATGAGAAGTATAAAAAAGAATTTACTGTTAAAGTGATTTGGCTCTCAGAAGCATATATTGAATGTTAGGGAGCCCCGTACAACGTGAATTCAGCCCCTAGCCCTCGATTTCAGAAAGAACAACAATATCCATCCTCTATACCTTTTCCTCTCTTCTTCTTCTACATTTTTTTATTTCTGCATTTTTTGTCTGCCTTATTTTTTCACCTTGTCTTTTTGCTCCAGCCCCCTAAAAAATTCCCCTTTTTCTCTGGTTTTTTCCTTTATTTATTATCTCTTCCCTTTTTTTCTCTCTCCTTCTACCATCCCCACTTCCTCTACCTTCTCCTCTTTTCAGAGCCAGTTAGCCATGATTTTTAGCTTCAGAAAATTATGGTTAACGGTTCTAAATGTTGGAGATATATTTAATTTTTTTGACAGACGTCACTGAAGCGTCACCTCATCGGTGAGGTATCGCCTCAATGCATAGGGGCGACACCTATATGATGAGGTGGCATCTCTTTGCCTTTCACTGATGAGCTTCATTGTAATATCTGTGACCTCAAAATGACTAGTCTGTATGATTAAGTAATAATATTTATTAATTATTTTGGTGAAAAATAACTCAATTAAGGGATTAAATTGAAAAAAAAAGGAACAAAATTTAATTAAATTAAAAAAACTTTAGAAAGGACTAAAGAGGATGAAGTGAGAAGTTTGAAGACTAAGAAGAAATTATTTGAAACTTGGAAGAAGAGAGTTGCTACAGTAAAAAAAAATATGGGAAGAAGAAGAAGAAAAAGGAGGAGGAAAAAGGAGCTGAAATTTGCTTTGAAATTGGGTTTAAATATCTATAAATTTGTGAGTACAATTTCTGCCAACTTCTTCTTCTTATGAATTAAATTCTTTTTTTGAAATATTTTTTTGGTTGAAGTTGAATTTTCAAATTTGAATTCTAAAAGTAGAATGTTAAAGTATGAAAATGGCATCAAATTGAAGCTATAATAATGTAAAAATAAGTAAAACATATATTGGAATGAATTTTGAAATATTTTGGTTGATAATATGTTGATTATATATTGAAATTTGATTATTTCGAGTACAGAATACCTCTGCAGGTCAAACAGCCGACACTTGATTGACCTAGCAGCACCTCAGTTAACTGAAGCGACGCCTCAGTACACTGAGGAGGTGCCTCAGTACACTGAGGAGGCGTCTCAGTAGCACTGAGGAGGCACTTCCGTGACCAGTGCCTATGATAAATTGGACTTAAACATAAAATTTTACAACCTAACTTTAACCAAAAGTATGTCAACATCCATATAAACACTTAAGTCACTTAAATTGACTCAAAATGGGTTAAATGGAACCTGTTTTACCAAAGATACGTGAGAGTTAGTTACAAATATATGTAACCATGAAATTGAGTTATTTAAGTGAACTTAGAGTTAGTGTGCATTCCTTACTTTGAAAAGTAAAGGATAGTTGAAGGATTAATACAAAATCTTAACAACAAACGCAAATGATATCAAATTCTAGCCAATCAAAATATCATAAGTTTAAGAATTTTAAAACAAAGCATGATAATATCCGATAAACTTCCAAGTCTTCAACATAGAAAATAATATATCAAGCCGAGAAAGTATCAAAATAAGTAAATAAGTTATAAACCAAAGTAAATGGCATGTTCCAATCGTGAATGGAACATAATTCTATAAGATTGAAAATGTGATATTACAGTGTTAAATAAATGTATATATATATATATACAAACTTTATCCCTTTTTAAAATGATGTCATAACTTAAGAAATAGAGAAGTTAAAGCGAGAATGCTACAACATCTAAATTTTTAAGTGAATATGGAAAGTATTCAAGTCTCTGATATAGAGACTAAAGATATAAAATGCTCAAATGATATCAAACATGAGAATGATTTTAGAAATTACAATAATAATATTCAAATAAGAATAACATTGATGATTTACAAAATGTGACATTTGAAGAATATTACGGGAAACAGATGTGAGAAGAAAGATATAAGAAAATAAAAATAATACACGAATACATTAGAACTTTTAAATAATCATATAAGGATGAGGATAAGCACATATGGCACTAAGAGATAGTAAGTCCATGTCGGAGACATGGCAGGATTGGTAAATAAGTACAGACGATGTCTGGGGCCGGATATACATCTTACCCTATAGATGTAAGACCATTCATATGGTATATGTATAACCACTGCCCGGGGCCATATACATATTTCACCTAAGGTTTGGCATTCATAAGAAATTGACAGAAATATAATTTGACTCTATGTGAGCACTGTGAATATGATAATGGCTTATTATGATATTTACTTTGGGACGTGCTGGCGCAATATTTTTGTGGCCAGGTCAGCACACTATTGAAGAATAATTGTGATAACCTTCGGTGTGGTGATAGTACTAGCCACACTGATATCTACTTGTGCATATAGTGCAGTGCTTCAAAATTAATGCAAATACATCTGAATATTGTGGTGCTCTAGATGAATTGACAACATCTCTTAAAGTTTGATTAGACACTATAATAAGCACCAAAGTATGAATTTTGACATGAGAACAAGATGCCAAGTAGCAAATACAACTGGATCGTACGAGAGTGAATATGATATATTTAATGTTGAGCAAAGCATATATGACATAAAATATTTAAGCTTTTGTTAAATTACATTAAGCTTGGAAAATCTTATAAGAGATTATAACCGCGAATAAGAAATACAAGTTTCATAATATGAAAAGCAATAAGTGAATATTTTACAGACATAAATGTTTGTTCCATAGCTCAAGAGCATGGTATTGGAAAGTTAATATTTGAAATTTAAATTTTTAACTTTAGAGGTTAGAGTTATTTTAAATATTTATCTTGGTGGCGTGATGAAAGTGTAATTATCATACATGTTTATTAAAAATGTTTTAAAATGCGCAAAACTTTCTCGGCTGTATTGTGATCTTTAAATATTTACCCTTGAGACTTATTATTGGAAATTATAATGTGATGTTATTCTTTAATAGTCCCTATTTATATTATATTTTACTCACTGAGTATTTCTCCTGAAAATACTCACTTTTCTTTTTATAAAATTTTTCAGAGTAATAGAGTTTTGTGATTAGCTGTTTGGAAGATAGTGTGGTATATAAAAAGTGAAGTAGATACAGTGGAGAACCTTAAGAGTAAAGTTTTGTAGGATATTTGATAATAGACATGTTATAGGTTTGAACTTGTTATATTTCATAGTTGCTGATGCAAAACTTATATATAATTTAGAAGGATAACTTTGGAATGATTATTTTATAATAGATATATGTATCAGAGATGTGTATTTTTATATTGTTAACTGACATTGAATTGGGAAGAAATAGACAAGATAGAAATAATACTTAGCCACAACAATGCTCAAGTTAGATAGGTCAAGGTACGTCCTTCTAATAAGAGTATTGATGTAGTTGAGTGTTATATTCATGGGCTTTGATGCAAACTGGGCTGGGTTGAGCCTGCTAGACTAAATGGGCTGTGAGCTTTCTTTAGGGGGGCCAGAGACCATATTTCACAATGTTTGGCCTATTTTATCAATTTTTTATCATCGAACTTTTACTCACAGGCCGGATTAAACCATGTACCAACAATTAGGTTATAATTTTTTTGGAGTCATTCATTTTTACTTAGAAAAAAAAAATTTATGGATAAAAAATTATAAATTAATAAGTCTTATTATTTTTTTTAGATTATTAATTAAAAGAGAGCACAAATTTAAAAGTATTTTATTTATAAATAATATTTAATTTGAGCTTTAAATTGTTAATATAACTTTATATATAAAAAGTCCCTTGAGAAGGATACTCTCAAAATATGACACATAATTTCACCATTAATTAGTATTTATCTTCTTTCACATAAAAATACTTGCATGTTTTATCTTTTACATGTGGGAGTTAAACAATTTTAAACCAACACAAAGTCTTCCAATTTTTCACTTTTTCCAATGTTCATTGTTTTTTTCTTTTCTGAATTTCATTGAATCCTATTACACATTTATTACATTTGTTTACTTCATAAATTTATCTATTACAGTTTTTTTGTTTCTCTTCAAATTTATGAAAGGTTGTGTATTTTAAATTATATAACCGTTATCAAATGTTAGAAACTGCATACACAAATTTACTTCCAAAATAAATAGGACTTCAATTTTTCTTAATTATAATTAGGGCTAAGTACGGGCCTCGGAGAACCCGAACTGGTCCGAAAAATCGAATAAAAAATCTTCAGAACCGAAAATCTTTGTTGATCGTTTAACTTTCTCTGAACCGAATTGTCCCAAAAATTTTTATTGGGACGGGTCCAAAAATTTTAAATTCTCTGAACCGAGATCCGTCCCGAACCTCTCCAAATTGTACCGAACCGAAGAACCGAAACTAGAATCGATAATTTAATAGAATTAGAGTATATATATATATAGTTTCAATTTTTATAGTCATTTAATTAATATTAGACCTACTAATTTAACATTTAATCAAAAAATAATAAACATCAATTTAATTATTTGAAATAAAAAATTTCAATCATTAATTAAATTATTTTAAATCACAATAAAATAAATATTAAATTAGTAAATAGCATTTCAAAATATTAAATATTGTTATCTTCAATAATAAAATTCTAATGTAATATACTTTTTAATAGTTATGGGGTTGTTGTTATTATTTTATGATATATATTATTTATATAAATATTTTCATAAAAATATTTAATAATTGTATGGTATATTAGAGTGTATTGTATATATGTTAATATAATTTTTATAATGAAAAATAATGATAAATAAAACTATTAAAAATTATTTAATTTTATAATAAAATTATGAAATGGTTTGTAGTTTAATAATTTGATTTGAATTATATCTTTATTATTTTTTTAATTTCAGAGAAGAACTGATATCTGAACCTAATTGAACCAAAATTTCTAATGTGGAGAAGAACCGATCTCCGAACCGAATAGAACCGTAATTTTTAATCTCTGAACTGCCCCGAACCGAAAATTTGGAGCAATTTTGAAGACTTAATTTTTAAATCTTCGATAATATGGAGCAATTTCGGAGAATTGCATTCTCCGAACCGAACCGGACCGTGCTCACCCCTACTTATAATATCAGTAGAATTTCAAACCACATAGACAATAAGGGTTTTCACGCCCTCCGAAATAGTTGAACCGAAAACTGAACCGACACTATTCGGTTCAGTTTGCATTTTTAGGACTTTCGAATTTTCAGTTAACCAAGATAACTGACACTATTCAGTTCAGTTTTATGTAAAAAATCCGGTTAACCGAGATAACCGAAATAACCAATTTTTTATTTTTATTTTTCTAAATATTTTGTTAAAAATATATATAAATTTAATATAAAAATAATCAATATTTTTAAAATTTTTAGTTCGGTTCGATCGGTTCAGTTTTCTATCAAAAAATTTCGATTCGGTTCAATTTAATTCAGATTTCTTTAGATTCAGTTATTTCGGTTCGATCAGAAAAATACCCAAAACTGACCGAACCAACCGAATGCACACCCCTATATACAATTTTACTTTTACCAATTCAAATATGACTCTTTATTTTTTTTTTCCTATTCTCCATATCAAGAAAATCTCCGCTCCCTGCATTATCTCTTCTTAATAATTGTAAAATATTTATTTTTTATGTATTTATTTTTCAAAAAAGTACTTTATATTCTCTTTAAGTTTTGCAGTAATTTCACATGAGATGTATATGAATTCAGTATTTTTAATTAACTTTTGCATCCATATATAGTTAATTGCTTGATATAGATGTGTATAATTTGACATTGTTGGTAGTATCAATGACCCTACAAAGAGTCAATTTAGAGATAGTTCTGATCTTAATTTCAATTCAATTTTCATTTGTTACTTTTAGTTGTTTCATGAGAAATTTAAACAAAATAAACCATATGATGTTTGCTATTGCTTATAAACACAATAATTTAAGTTTTTTTTTTTTAATTTTTTGTTGCCATTGTAATTTATTTTTTATTTGTATGTAGTAATTTTGATCATTACTTCCTTTCGTGTTTTTCTTTATAGAGACTATCTTCTACAAACAAAATTGCATGAATCACTTTAACAAATAGTATTTATTGAATATGAAGGAAAATGTTTTAGGCTAACCAAAATTAATTAGGATAGATGTTCAAAAAAAAATAATTAGGATATGAAAATATTGACAAATTACTTTTTTAGGAGACTACAATGTATTTGATTTTTAATTATTTAAATTATTTAAATAAATATAAAAATTATTATTTCAATTCTATATATGTTACAGAATTATTCCCTTGAGCATGGCACGGGTTTCGCCTGGTTAGATAACAAGCTTGGGAAAACACAACCAAGAAAAATCACACAAAAAACTCCAAAGAAGAAAGCTAATAGAGTACACCCAGCGCAACGCCGTGAATCTTTGAAGGTAATTGAACTTGTATTTGATGATAAAAAAAAAATTTCTTAGCAACCAAACAGAGCATACATACATTGATCTGAGTATTAAAATAAAAGAAAAAAAGAAAAAAAATAGTATAAGATCGAAAATTATTGCCTGAAATTAACAGAGAGAAAGAAAATGGAAGAGGTGCAGATGAGAGAATGGTACAAAGAAGGAGAGAAATAGAGAGGACAACCGGAGATGTAAAAGGAAAGAGATGGTATCGATTGCTAGAAACCGATGTTATGAGTTTTCATTTTATCTATCCAATGTAAGGTTTGTTTGGGGTTCAAATCGGAGGTGATATTGTTAGATTGGGTATGATTTTTACTTTACCCTGTCCTTTTCTCTTCTCTCGCTTTTAAACTGCTTGTACTTATTATTGGCAAAGGTTGGGGTTAATTGTTTCGTTAGTCACTAAACTATGGTTGTTTTTTTTAAATTGTCATAAAACTTCAATTTATAATTTTTTTGTTACCAAAGTTTTATTTTAGTTTTATGTGTAGTTCTTCTTAAAAAAATTTTATCCTTGAATTTTGTTGAATAATAGTTTTAGTCCAAATTTGAAGATATTTTACAAATAAATCCATATTTTTTATACATTTATAGAAAATAATGAAATATTTGAAATTTATCTCCTTTTTTTTATAACATTTAATCTTTCATTAACCAGTATGTCTATTTCAATTACTAA
>CATIWO010233843.1:0-22229 GCA_949673435.1 Macaranga tanarius | reverse complement strand
CCATAAATAAATTAAGGGTTTAAATATAATTTTAACAAATAAATTTTTAATTTTTTACTAAATATTTTTATGAAAGTATGGACTAATTTGTTAACTAGCTAAAGTATCAGGGAGTTATTTATAATTTTTATTATGATATTTATGCACATCTCAGACAATAGGGGTATAAATGAAATTTTTAGGGCCAATTTGATCTTTATCGAAAAGTTAAGGTGGTAAATTATCAAAAAATGTCAAAAAGGGCCAATTTGAACCTTTCTAAAAAGTTCAAGGGCCAAATCGAACCTTATTCCAAAAATTTAATAAAAATGAGTGGTGAGTATTTCCAGTAGAAAATAGTTAGTGAGCGAACAAAATAACATAAGTTAAATTATTTACTAAAAATCTCGATCTCTCAAGAATGAAAACTCATATATACATTTGAAAATAAAATCATAATAGCACATAGGCTAATAACAACACAAATATCATATCCAAATTAATATATGAATTTGGCCCCAGGCAATAGATAAATATATTCATTGGAAGTGATCATACACCTACAAAAGAGAATGTATACCCAGTCTCAGGTAACAGATATACATATATCTCCAACAAAATCTTATATTCATATAAAATATGCACCTGCCTCCCGGCATCACTATGCATACTCCCAACTTATTTTTATAAGTTAACGTATATTCCGGCCCCTAACAACAATTATACACTTACCAACTTTATTAATATAGTAACGTATGTATCCAGTTATTGGCATCAGTTATATATATTTACCATTCCTGTCATGTCTCATACATAAGATCTCTAGCTCTCAAAGCCATAAACACTTAGGATTATAAGCACCACTAAACTTTAAAGTCTAAAATGGAGACCTAAATGATAAAATTTGAATATCAAAATGGAGTTCATCGTGTTTCCCGATAATAGCCATACAGATCTTTGAATTAGCTTCGATTTGATATATTATGGTCCCGTAACTCATTCGGTGCCAAAAGTTAGGTTCTCGCAAAGCAACACTGCGCATCTCGATGAGTTTCTATAGTTTCGGTTATCAGTAGTGCAGAGGCGCCGCCCTAGCCTCAGTGATGTGTCACCCTTGCCCGCTGAGGCATCATCTTTACACTATAGAGGCATCACCTGTTTAACACAAAGGTGCCACCTTATCACTTGCTGAGGCGTCGCCTTTGGGCCTCAATTGGGGTAAGGCATCGCCCTTGTGTGCACAGAGGCACCGCCTCAGGTATTGCCTGATTGCACCAGTAATATTTGAATTTTCAAAAATTCACCAACAGATCGATTTTTTAATCCAAAAATAATAAGAATTCATCTAAAATCAAGTAAATCAATCAAAGAAGTGAAGAAAAGAGAAGTCCACTCACCAAACTATCAGTTCCTCCCTCTTCTCCTCTTCCTCCAGCAGCGTTTTCCTTCATTTTCTATTTTTTTCTTCTACTTCCTCTTATTAGCTACAATGGCGATTTACGCCAAATTACAGTTTAATTCCCTAACTTTCAATTTTTCAATTAAGTCCTCAATCCAAATTTATTTTTCTTACAATTTAGTCCTGACCCAAAATAACTTAAATTATTTAGGTACATACTTGACAAATAATGATATCCAAAATACTTATATTGATAAAATATTGATTCTTATTAATACATACCACAGTCTTTTTTTTTAATAACTATACCACTAAATACAATTCTTTTAGATATAAAATTAAGATGATCTTAATTATAATATAAACTGGACAAAATATCAGATGATTGGCACAACCTTCACTAGACTCTGGATAGCACCAAATGGTTTTACTATCTACTGATGAAGCTACGCAGTCGAATCTAAAAATATTTTAAAATAAAAAGGAGAGTATAAAAATACTCAGTGAGTGAACTAACTTTAAATATAATGAATCAAAGTAGGAACACAAACCATCTGCTAAAATAATTATAAAGATCTAAATAAAACCACTTAAATATGATGATGATGATGACGATGATACAACATCATCTATATGTTCCCCTCTGCTAACAGATTTATCATTTGTTCTTTCAGGATGATCTGGAAGATTCCTATGAGGTTGGCCAATATCAACACTTATAGCGACATGACCGTGATTTATTACTACATTGAAAATATTCGAACAGTTAGGGCTAATCTCAATATCGCTCAAGATAGACAGAAGAGTTATGCTAATTTTAAGCGAGCTGACATTGAATTTAATGTGGGTAATAAAGTTTTTTTTTAAAAATATCTCCATAGAAAGATGTGATAAGATTTGGTAAGCAAGGAAAATTAAGTCCCAGATTTATATGGCCATATGACGTGATCGAACGAATTGGACCAGTATCTTACCACTTAGCATTACCACCTAATTTGGAAGGAGTGCATGATGTGTTTCATGTATCCATGTTAAGAAAATATAAAAGTAATTTCACACATATTTTGAAGAAGCAACCTGTGGAATTAAAAGAAAACTTTAGTTATGAAGAAGTACCTGTAGCTATTTTGGCTAGAGAGCAGAAAGTGTTAAGAAACAAGGTTGTACCTTTAGTCAAAGTGCTATGGAGGGATCATTCTCAAGAAAAAGCTACATGGGAGCGAGAAGAAGATATTAGACAGAAATATCAAGAACTTTTGTAATTAATTATAAATTAGTACAAATTTAAGAACAAAATTTCTTTTAGGAGGGGAGAATTGTAACATCTGTGTCTTTGAAGGATATTTATATATAATTAAATGATAATTAAGAATTTGATTTTCTTATATTAAATTACGGATGTTAGTAGTTAATGATTATTATTTTTGTGAGGAAATAAATAGAGTATAATTAAGAAGTAAAATGTGAAATCAAAGGATTTAATTGAAAAAAAGAGGGATGTGAATGAAAGAATTAAGAAATGAAGGATGAGGAAATGAAGAAAAGAAAGATGAGGGACTAAAGTGGAAATTTTTAGAGGAGTGGTTGATTCTGCAGAGAATAGGTATAGGAAAGAAAAAAGAAAGGGAAGAGAATGAGAAAGGAGGAAGAAGAGAATAAAACTCGAAACACTATAGCTAGGGTTCAATAATGTCTAGAATGTTTCAAGAAATCAAGCATCAATCAAGTGAGTGGCCTATCTTCTTTTTTATTTCGAGTTTTGTTACAAACTTTTGAATTGGGGATGTTAAAATTTATAATAAAATACTTATAGATCTAGAACTTATTTTGCTGGTTATAGGGTGCCTATTAGTGTAGGAAGATGTTATGGTTACATATGTTGAGGTTTAGAATAAAATCTAGTGTTTTGAATAACTTTTTGGTAAAATTTCTACATATGTCGAGTTGCAGAAGGTGATCAGATGGCACCTCATCAATGAGGTGATGCCTCTTTGAAGTAAGGCGATGCCTCAATAGAGGCTTTCACCTTAGTAAAAAGGGATGCCTCTGTAGCAGTGAGGCAGTGCCTCTGTATAGAGGAGGCAACTTTATGGACTATTCTACACCTAATTTGTTTGAATTTAAAGAATTTGAGATGTAAACTTGAACTGAACATTAGAATAACATACATGAGCAATTGTGGTTTTAGAAAATAATAAAAAACTATTGTTATTCATGAATTTGATATCTCAAAAATTTAATTTGAATTGAAAGATTTTGTAAGACATATGAATGCTGTAAAATTTTGAGTCTCAAATAAAGAGACTAAATTATTGGTAGAAACAAATTAAATTTCAGGAATTTTGTGAATTAACGTTGAAGAAACGTTGGAATAACATAATTATACCTTGCAAATCACTGTGAATATTATGTAAACATTATATTGATCAATACATGAATAAATAAGGGTTATATTTATATATATGAGTATGAGATGAGTTGGAAAGGATGAGTTGGCCATTCAATATTTGGGATAACGCAGGGATTCGGAGATGCCTTTGGGGTAAATCCTTGTAGTTAAACCATATGCATATGAGGTTACTGTGAAATGATTATGTAATTTGGCGAGTGTAGGCCATGAGAATAATGATTGAGTTATTATGAGAGATATGTAGTTGTATATTGTTGTCAATTCTGGGAAGAGTCAAAAATAGAGCAAATCGAATAACAATATTTATATGAGTTACAATTAAGTAAACTCGATCGTTAATAAGGCTGAATGCTCAAGGAATGTAAATCTCAGACCTTGAGACAACTGAATGAGATAATCATCAAAAAGATTAATTCATGAAAGTATATTAATTGCAAAACACTGAACTTCCATTTAAGTGGACTTTAATAAAGTAAATTATCATCTTAGAATATAAGTTATGGAAATTCATATGAAATTTCAGTGAGATTGACATGGAACACATAAATTGTTGGAATAATATTGTTGAGAAAATTCATGATCATTACAAAGGGGAAATTTATGCAACGAAGGTTTGTTTATTTATTGATATGATTACTAATGAATATATTTATTTAAGTAATTATGATGAAATTTGAGTTTTTGTTTAAATGTTTTATGATATTTATTCAGTGTGCATTTCCTATGGTATTTTAATACTTATGTACAGTTAAAATTCTTAATAGTTTTCAAGTTGATATTTTACTTTTATATTATAAGTATTAAGGTTATACTAAGTATTTTATTAGCTGCTCACTAGGTGATTTCCCTATGAAATTACTCACCACTGTATTTTAAAATTATTTTCAACTTAGTTAGATCTAGTTTATCGAAAAGATGGTTGTATATTGGGTGACTATAGTCTTTGAGGTTACAGAGGCAGAGACTTTAGTCTGATACATTGTATGCCATGACACCGATGCAGAGTTAGTCTTCAAGATTATGGTCCAGCCTATAGAGATGAAGGTTTGACTGTCTGCTATCAGAGAGGAGCATTTAGACAGTATATGTACAACCTTCCGCATCTTCTACGTCACCTCCACTGATGTCCAAGTCACGTTCTCGTGGGTGTGATGTAGAGATAGTTATCTGTATCCTTTTCGGCTTTTTGCTTGAGGCCATAGACACCCTTAGAGCTGTAATTGGGAGATGTATCTTTTTGTGATGTGGTGACATTGGAGAGGGTGATAGAGTGGCCTAGGACCGGTGTTGACATGATTCCACCACCACTATCTAGTCGGCTTGGGATTTGACTCAGAGAGAGAGAGAAATGCTATAGGCATAGATACTGATGTACTCAATTATTTTTTTAGCATTTAGTACTCTTGATTTTTACATATGTTGTATATATTTTATTTTGATTTAATGGTGTTGTAGTATTGATATTTATATCTATGATGAATATTATTTTATTATGATTATATCTTGCCATCTGGATTTATTCAAAGTTATATGCATATCGATAATACCTGTTGGGAATGTTAGTATGACGTAGTTGAAATTCTTCAATATGGTTTCTGTTGGTAATATATTAATATTCCACCAAATGATGTTTATATTTTGGGTTGATAGTTGTGATGAAAAGTTAATTGGATGCTTGATAGGAAGAATGTCAATACTATATGTTCACTATATTAGCTACAATTGATGAATTTGAAATTTTCATATCCCAATATTAGTTAATAAGATAAGTGTATATATAAAGTTTATGGATGGTATTGATACACATTATTGGAGTTATAATGTTTAGTAATAACAGAGTTTATATTGGTAAAAGATTCCTCTTGGATTAAGAGGTAACATCCTGTTATTATTAATTCTTTAGTAAATTATACTAATAGAATTTATGATAGTATAATTTTCATGATCTCTGTGATTTTGACTCTTGATAAAATTAGTCATGTGATTTTTTTTATAACAATTAAGTACTCTATGTTTTATATTTTTTACATTTTAATACAATACTAATTAAGTTGTATTGTTAATAATTTATAATTTAATGTTTAGATAATACATATTGTTTCAGTAAAATTATTTATCAAGTGATATAGCATCCAATTAATTATAATGAACTCATAATAAATAGAGTTTAGACGTATTTTTAATTTTATTATGAAAAAATATATATATATATATTCAAGTACAATATTCGTGTGAATAATTGGTGTGTGAGTATCAGTGAAGTGTGACTGGGTGAATGATGTACAAGTACACTTTTATAGAGTTCTATTCAGTGCAACAAAAGAAATTTATTTTCAATTTTCCATTTAATTCTCTACAAGTTTCAAAAAAAATAAAATTAATTCCCTACAAAATTGAAGATTTATATTTAAAAGACAGTAATGAGCATTGTTGATCCTTTTTTATTTGGCATTTTATCTTTAGACTTTTTTCTCTTCATTTAGTGCATAATTTTTTCATGAGAAAAAATTAAATTAAGTCCATTTTTTAAAACATTATGATAAATAAATTTTTTCATAAGAAAAAGTTAAATTAAGCCCATTTTTTAAAACATTATGATAAATAAAATTGCAACAAGTCCATAAAGTAGTACACAATACAACAAAGGTTAAAATTGGCATAATATGTGGAATTATATTTATAGCACTGTGATCACCAAAAAGAGTGTTTAGGAGGGTCATGAGTCTCTTCTTGGCCTTGAACTTGAGAGGACAATAATGATATACTGCAATTGAAGGATATAGCAGAACAAACAATTCACACTGCCGAATGGGTCATGTTCAATATTATTTTGAAGGATAGCAAATATATGGCTGAGTAAGTGGATAGTTGTCCATATCTAATACATGTAACGGAAGCCCATATCGTCCATCATATAAGGAGACATGCCCATGTAAGGAGGAGGAGGAGGAGGAGGAGGAGGAGGTAGTGGTGGTGGCGGCGGTCCAAATGACCAACTTGGTGGAGGCATATAAGGTGGCAAAGCGTATGGCTCGGGTGGAGGAGGATAGCTTTTGTAACCTATGCGAGGAGGAGCATAAGGAGGTATGTCCATAGGAGGAGGAGGAGGTAAAAAGGGTGGATACTCGGGGTCACCATAATAACCACGCATATAGTAACACGCTTCATCTCTTTTGTCCAATTTCTTCGTAATGGAAACAACAATTTGTTCAAGTAGCTTAGATTCTGACCTGGTCATATATAGAAAGGCAAAATGATCAGCAACAAGAGAAACATAGAAGATAGAATTACAAAAGAAAAAAATTAATTTTTTATGTAAATTAATCAGCCAGTCAAGGGCGGTCTGACCGGTATGATCTCACTGGAGATCTCAAATTCTAATTTTCATGGACGCCAACCATCACTATCATAGTGAGTGATTTAAGAAATGACTATTATATAATCCACGGCTCATTGTGCGACAGAGAAAAAATTACAAAAAGAAAAAAAGAGAACTTATACTTATATTTTTGCGAAACCAATCCTGACATTCCTCCAATTTGTTTCAAAGAATCGTGCCAACCAGCCACCCTGCGTAAAGAGTTCTTGAATCCTTCTCTATGCTTAGCCATAGCATCTCCAAAACTTCCAGTCAAATTTTCGACATCGCTTGGATCAACATCATAAAAAACAGGCACAACCATCTGTTTCATTAGTATCTTGCACTCCATTATCTTATCCAACTCATCCAAACACCAGGGAGAAGATGCATAGTCTTTAGATAAAATAACCAAAGAAAGAGCTGATCGTTCAATATTGTCCAACAACGATTTCGACACATCTTTGCCTCTTTCGAGTTTTTCATCTATAAATGTACGAATTCCTTGTTCACGTAAAGCTCCACAGATATGGCTGAAAAAACCGCTACGGATATCAGAACCTCTAAAACTAATGAACACATCGTATTTCTTCGGTTGGCAAGCATGAAAAGCAGCAGCAGCTTTAATAGAATAAATTTCAGCCCCAAAAGAAGACATAATCAAATACTATACTGCAACAAATTAAAGAGAGTAATATATAAAAATAAATTAGCAATGAAAATATATACTAAAAACACAAGAACACTCACTAGCTAAAGCCAGATAAATAATACCTAGAAGCCTCGAACTATATTGCCTTCTATTCATTAATTAATTGAAAGTACTCTTGTGGGTACTTTGGATTATAAAGTGAAATAAGAGACATCACAATTTTTTTACATATAAAGTTCAGAGCGTCTTCAATGTAATTTATACAAAAAGAAAAAAAAGAACGTATTGGATACCAAATGCAAGCAACGCAAGGAATAAAGTGTTTATCTCCTCAATAAAGTAAGCTATACAACAAATTTGAATAAAATTTTTTCATAGTTTTTCCTCAATTAGTCTTATAATGCATGCGTGCATGTTGTTTATGTATATATTAAAAATATGTTTTTAAAACATAGGACAAAAATTTAAAAATTAATTAACTTTATTTTAATAACATTTATATAGATTACAATATTACCACCTTTTGTATACTTTTACTATTTTGTGGTTATTTCTAATATCAAAATTTTATAAGCATATTCGGTTTAAAGTTCAATTATTTCAGACTATTACTTTTATATTCTGTCTGTAAAATACATATAGCTACTGTTAATAGTTTAATTAATTTTTAATTAGCAAATGATGATCATTTTATATCATGCATGGAGGAATCATAACTTCAAAAAAAGCAAGCAATATATAAGCATTCACATTGACCAACTTGAACAATAAAAGTAATATGTGTTTCATGTTTTTCCTTTTTTATTTCTTTAGCACTTGGATGTTACATGATATCATTATTCAAGGACTAAAGTTACTTGTTCATTTATCAAAAAAAAAAAAAAAAAGGACTTTAGTTACTTGAGTTGTTTTATAATGAAGCAACGCCATTCATGAGGAGAAAACAACAAATTCTTATTCTTCCATTTGTATATATGTTTCATTAGCATAAGTTCTGCATGCATCAATTCTTCCTAATCCACCCCTTTTTTCACTTTTTTTTTTCTTTGCTTCTTTTTTTTTTTTTTTAAAAAATTTCTCTTGTTTCCCGGAAATGGAATCTATAGGCAATTATTTTAGAAATTAATTTTTGGGAAAAGTATAATTTTCATGATCTTTGTGATTTTGACTTTTAACTAAATTAGTCACGTAATTTTTTCGTGACAGTTAAGTACTCTGTGTTTCATATTTTTTACACTCTAAAACTCTACTAAATTGTATCATTAAGAATTTATAATTTAATGTTTAGATGATACAGATTTTTTCAGTAAAATTATTTATCAAGTGATGTAACATCAAACTAACTACAATGAACTCATAAAAAAAAAATAGTTTAAATATATTTTTAATTTTATTATGAATAAAAAATTATTTTAAAAATAATTTTGAAAATATTCAAGTAGTAAGATTAATGATAAATCACATATAAAATAATTTTCTCACTGAAGTTCAATGTTATATTAATTTTTCATTGTAAAATAATTATGATATTAGTTTGATAAGGTATCAAAGTACAAGAAATATAAAATACATAATACTGAAGTATCAAAAAATTTGATGAACTAATTTTTTCACAAGTTAAAATCATAGGGATTAAATTGTACTTTCCTTAATTTCATGGCCAATTTACTTAAATCAACTTTTCAGCAAAATTTAATTCACTCCCAAGTTATTTTCTTAAAAGTAATTTGCTTAAAAATTGTATGAATTTGATGTTTAGATTTAATTTGTGTCAAATTTTTTTTTTGAGAAGTAATTTGTGTCAAATTTAAAAATATATAAGACATATAGTTGTAGAAATTAAGTTTTCAAAAACTTTTTTATTATTTTTCTTTTGTAATCTTTTCGTGGTTCTTTTAAAATGAATATTTGGGTCAACTAAGAAGATGAAAGATAAAATCTGATATAAGACACAGTTGTAAATATTAAGTTTTAAATAATTTTTAAAATATTTTTCTTTTGTGATTTTTTCATAGTTTTTAAAAAGTAAATATTATTTGGGTAAGGTAAGACCTGGTGTCAACTCAGCCAAAAAACAAATGAGCAACAAAAGAATAGAAAAATATTAAGGGATTGGAGTTAAATTAGAATTCTTTTACAGTATATACATGTGTATTTATAAAGATGGAACTAAGATTATTAGATAAATATTTATTTAATTATAGTTATTGTTATATTCTTCATATTAATATATATAAGGATAATTAATGGTTGTAATTAAATAAATATCAACAATACCAGGTTCCCTTCGTGGAGTTTTCTCTCTACTCTATCTTATATTTTCTAAGGCATAGGTTAGGGGTGAAGTTTTGCCTCCTTTTTTTCCTTTGCTTTTCCTTTTCTTCTTATTAATCTTTTCTTCTTTTTGTTTCCTCTTCTTATTTCCTATATGTTTCTATATTTTTTGATGGTGGAATAATGGCTCAAAATTTAGAAAAGCTTTTAGCAAATTTTTCTCACACCAATGAGGAGAAGAAGGTAATTGATCTGCATGGTAATCCAATAGTTTCTGCTAGTTATAATAGACATGAGTTTTGTTTGGTAAGAAGAGTTATGTCGGGTAAACCTTTTAATCTATGAGCTCTATTAATTACATGCATTGAAGGGGCTTGGCATTTTTCAAAAGGGTTTAAGTTGTAGGAAATTGGTGCTAATCTGTTCATTTGTGAATTTGAATCAAAGAAGGACAGGATGAGGGTTTTGCGTAAAGTCCCCTGGCATTATGATAGACAACTAATAGTGTTGGGTGACTTACATAGTGATGAACAACCCTCTGATGTGGATCTGGTACACTGCCCTTTTTGGATACGTATTTGTAATCTGCCTCTGAATCGCAGAGATAAAGAGTCTATTATGAAGATCGGATCGAGGTTAGGTGAAGTTCTAGAACTCAATGATTTTGATGTGAATTCATAGGGCCATTATTTACGAATTAGGGTGTCTATTGATGTCTCTCAGCCTTTGAAATGAGGCTCAATAGTGGTTAACAGTAAAGGGGAGTAGGTATGGATTTATTTTCGTTATGAGAGGCTTCAGACCTTTTGCTATTGGTGTGGCCATATCGGACATACCGAAGAGAATTGTGATGAAAAGTTTGATGTTATGGAAACTTAAGAGTCCTCTACAACTCTTATATTCTCTACAACTCTTATGTTTTGAGGTTGAGCTAATTCTACCTCTAAAGACGTATAAGAGAGCTGGACATTTTTGTGCTCATACAGAGTGCCCTGAATGACCTGAATTCAATCAAAAATTCATAATTAATTTTATACACATCCAAATTAAGTAATTCCAATTGAAAATTAAAATAGACTCATTGTACCAACTCTTATAGTAAAATTAGAGTTATGGGATTTGTGTATATAATTTTATAATAAATCAAATTATAGATAATGGATTGAATCATATGAATTAAAGTATAAGTGAGATGTGTTGCATGTTTATTTGATGTGTGGCCATATGTAGGAGCTATAAAGAGCAAGGAAGATATAAACAACTATAAGAACTCTCACTTGTTGAGGTGGAAAGTATTTTGATAAGTAATTACTAATATGATGCATCTATTAGCTTCTCTTATATGTTATGAATTTAAAGGTAAATGTGTACTTACTTGGATAATTAAGCAAGTTATGTGAATCATTATATATGTTAAAAGGGTTAAATTATGATTTATTTTATTGATAATGGAAGCTAATAATGTTATGAATATGTGTTAAGCTTTTAGGTAATTCAATATATATATATATATATATATATATATATATATATATATATATAAACATAATATTTTGTGAAAAATATGAATTTGAAGGATAGTGATTTTTTGTGTTACTTTAGAATATAAATGTTTGTATGTATGAGATTGGTATGAAGATATGTTATAAATAAAAGAGTTCTGAATGAATTAGTGACTAAGAAAATAAGTGCATGATTATATATGCATATAGTGAGATGTGTGATTGGATATACTGTGAATAATATTGTGAGTGATATTATTATATTTTGATGAGAATTGGTATGAAATAATTGTATTATGATTGTAGATTTGTTGATTATGGTAAAGTAATATCTATTATGAATAATGTTTGAGAATGTGATAATGTTATGCTTATGTTGTGTTATGTTGTATGGTACCATACACATAAATGTGAAATTATGTGAGGAATGAAAATGTGAGGAATATGTAAGATATGTATGATAGTGTAGACTGAGCCGGGTGGATAGACTCCACTGAATGTGAGAGTTTAAAAGTGAGAAATTGAATGAAATGTGACAATATGAGATAGTGGAGACTGAGTTGGGTGGATAGCCTCCACTGATTGTGAGAATTGAAAAGTGAAATTGAACGAAATGTGATAATGTGAGATAGTAGAGACTGAGCCGGGTGGTTAGCCTCCATTGATTGTAAGATATGGACAAGCTGAACTGAGTGGATAACTACCCATAATTGATGTGAGAATGTGAGATTTGAGACTGAGTCAGGTGGATAGTCTCAATATGTGGCCACATATGAAATTGTGATTGTGATGAATAAGCCAAATTGGCTAAATATGAGGTAATTGCATGAAGATTGGTTCTGACCGGATACCAAACAATGAGATTGAGATGTGAATGTGTGTATTCTTGTATTTTCATTAATTACTATGAGATACTATCTATTATTGTTGAGATGAATGCGAATATTGAATAAAGTATTTAAATATGAGATTATGTGATATTCACCCAATTGCTTATTGATTATATTTATACTTTTTTATTTATGGAATTAATGATTGTGAATTTTAGAGATGATGGGTGCAAGTGCACATAGTTAGCTATATATATATATATATATATATATATAAACCTTTATATGTGAGTTGGTTGTGAATACTAAATGCATTATGAAATGTGGTTATGCAAATATCAAATGGTGTGTTAATATAGATGTACCTTGAACTTGTGCTCGAAAATGAGATTTAGTATATAAAAGTGTTATTGAGATAATGAAAGTGTGAATATAGATGGGTGAAACTTGTAATTGATTGAGTACCACATTTTTGTGAATGAGTTTGTAATGTTAAGTATGTTTTTTAGGCGATTCTAAGTTTTCTTTGAGCCTCATTTGAACGTGGGAAAGTTTGCATAGCTTTGAGAAGGCTAAAAAGAGAGTTTTGGCTAAGTTGGGGCTACTCTCAAGTGCTCATGGTCGTAAGGAAGAAACCGTGAGCAAACTGGGTAGGAATGAATAGTGATCAAAGCAAATAGATCACTCCTCATAGTCCTGCTCACAACTATGAGGAGCTCCTCACGATCGTGAGGCAGCTCATGAGGAGCCTTGCCTCTTCTTTGATTATTTCTTCCTCAGCTCTTAAATGTTATGAATTCTTATGGCAATTAGATGCTTTAAACTTATGATTACAATACACTCTTAAACTAAAGAAAAACTTGTATGATAGAGCATTAAATGATATAAAGGATGTTGAACTTAGTTGGTGATAAATAAGGAAGTATAAGAGACCTTTAGGAGTCTATCCTTATATAAGGTACTTATGGTTTACTTAATTATTGTTATGTATTAAAAGATTGATGTGAGAATTGAGAATAAGTAAAGAATGAGTTCTATTATAAGTTGAGTAATTAAGGCTTGATTAGTTAAACTTATTAATGAGAATAATGATACCAACAAGGTACTATAATGCTATAAACCGGTACAACTATTGAATTAGAAATTTATATTTAATTATTTACACTTAATTAGTTCTTAAGAAGTTACATATGTGTAATTATATTAGTGATTACTTACTATGTAACATCCATATCCTTGAACCAGATTAATTAAAGTTAATGATAATTAAGAATTATTCAATTATATTAAATTAGTGTGGATTGGGAGTTAATTGTTATTATTTCGAATAAATAATTAAGGAGTTGATTTTTATGTGTTAAATTAATGTGAATTAGAGTTGATGTTTATTATGTTAATAAGGAAGTAAATAATGTTTTTACAAAAAAATAAATGAGTTTTATTAAATGAAGTTTGGAAGGATGGAATTGTAAAACAAAGTGAGGACTTGATTGAAAGGATTACTAGTAGAAGGATTAAGAGATAAGGAATAGAAAGATGAGGGATTGAAGTGGAAAGAAGGAGGAGGAGTGGTTGGTTTGCAGAATGGGTATGGCTATGTACGGGAGAGGAGGAGGAGAAGGAAAAGGAGGAAGAAAAAGAGAGAAAGGAAGAAGAAGGAAAAAAGGAAGAGTGCTCTGAAGAACTACACCCGAATTTAGTATGAAAATATAAGAAATCAGATGGAGAAATAGGTGAGTGGCATTAATTGTTATGGATTTTTGTTTCAATTTTGGTTTTAAGCCATTTAATACAAAAATTAATGAGTTCTTGATATATTTCTTTAGATTTAGAACTATTTTGATGGTTTCTAGCATGTGTTAATATGTTTTGAAGTTATTTACATGTTATATGATCGTTGGGTATTGTTAAATTGAGTTTTGAATCGAGATTTCTATAATTTTTCCTCTGTTTTACGTGTTTCAGAAGAATAGAGGCGTGCGCCTGTTCGTACAAGCATACGTCTGCCCATGGGAGGGTGGTGCCTTCATGGCACCTCAAAATAAGGCTCACGCCTCTGAGAATAGAGGCGGTGCCTCTACACACTACAATTTAAGTTCGCGCCTTTGTTCCTATTTCAAGACTCGTTTGGCTGTAAACTTCAATTTTTTGAATGACATCTTAAACCAAACATTGGAATAATGTACTATAACATAAAAATGATTGAAAAACACTTCCAATTGATGAAATGACATAAGATTTATAAGTTTCAGATAAAGTGACTATAGTATTATGAATAATCAATAAAGAACATCAAATGGCAGAATTATGCCTTTACAATAAATGTGAATATTATACAAGCTTGGTAATTGATGAGCACTCGAATTTGAATAGTCGAGATGAGCAGCGTTGCTTAAGGAGGACCTAGGCAACGGATGAGTCACGGGGCTCGTAATATATCAAATCGAAGCTCACTCAGAGATCTATATAACTTTTATCCAGGGAACCCAATAAACCCCAGTTTGATATTCAAATTCGATCATTTAGGCCTCCGTTTGGGGCTTCAAATTTTTTAGTTGCAATTATAGTCTTAAGTGTGTATGGCACTAAGAGCTAGAGAGCCGATGTATGAGGCATGGCATAATTGAGTAGTTGTGTGTAGTCGAAGCCTAGGGCCGAATACATATACCACCATTTTAGGTGTAAATCCATGCCGGGAACATAGTAGCTATGGTAAGTGTGTATAACCGTGGCTGGGGGCCGGACACACATGTTATTATGTAGATGTAATTGGTTAAATGTGTATAATCATTGCTTGGAGCTGAATACACATATTACCATATAAATGCGAGATGGTAAATATGTATGATCGTTGCTTGAGGCCGAGTACATATGTTACTATATATGAGTATATCCGATGCCTGGGGCTAGATACATATGGTAAGGATGCATAACCATTGCCTGGGGCTAGATGCATATGTTATTTATACATTTACGATGGTAAGTGTGTATAGCTGTTGCCAGGAGCCGGGTACACGTATGCATAAAGGTTGCTAGGGGCCGGGTGCTTACTTTATCATATAGATGTAAGACTATATCTGGATATATGTAGAGCTGTTGTCTGTGGCCAGATATATATATTAAATTATATCAACATTTAAGTCATTATGAGCTTAAATACTAATCACACTTAAGTAGTAGTACCTTGAGTATTGAATATAAATAAATACTTGTGAGATAGTATAGCATTGAATTACCCTACGCTTGTGACATGTATGGGTATATAATACTTTTAAATAAATAGATTGTGAATGGATGGTATATGTTGATGATGATATTATTATGAGCCCGGTTAAGTATATTATAGAAGGATGTATTGTAGCGTGGTTAGTTGTTTCATTTATCGATTGATATTTTAGTATATTACCTAAGTTATATAAGAATTACTTTGTGGTTGATATGATGATATTTTATGTGGTTAAGATAAGTTGATAAACTGTATAAGAAAAAGTTATAGTGTATTTAGTTAAATTATTTACTATACATATGAGTAATATTTTATAGCAATTATAAAGGAATTTCGAGGGATAACTCAGGATCGTACCTGAATATGGTTATTTTTGAATAATACGATTATTTAAATATGCTCAAAGTATTTTAAATTCATTTGATTATTATTGCTCAAAGTATTTTAAATTCATTTGATTATTATTGCTGAAACTCATTGAAAAGTGAATTAAAAAGATTTTCTTATGATAGAAATGTAAGTAATATTTTTACCCAACACTAGGTAATTTCTGTATGAAATTACTTACACTCTTTTGTTTTAAAATTTTTTAGTATAGGTGTTTGTATCTACTTAGCTAGCAACTAAGAAATGACAGGTGCAGTGGACCACACCGATAAAGAAGATGGAAATTCTAGAAGTATTAGAGAATGACATTGGATAACTATTATGTAATAGAATGTCAAACTTAAAATTATATAAAGAGTAATTGAAGTTCATTCCTAATTAAGTTTAGTATTTACTGCAAGTAACATTGTTGTTAAGAGATTCTTTCTAATTTTAGAATTAATGCCTTTATTATCATTAATTCCTTAGTTATGTGTACTAATGGAGTAAATAGTAGTGAGAGTATACCTCTGAGGCTTACAAAATAAAAGTTTATATCCAAATAGCAATATTTTATTGGCTCAACCTCTTCTAGTGCTCACAATAAGGGCACTCCAAAATTTACTATACAAGGATCTACTATTACTCCAAATTGATATCTGAAATATTTAAGGTGGGTGGGTGGGTGAGTACGACTACTCAGTGAGAGGATATAAACATAACCATAGAACACATTAATATATTATCATATAACATGATATAGAAAATCATCTTTGCTCAAATAGCATTCCATCCTTGAAATGGAAAATAACTTCCATATTGAAATAAACACATCTCGTGCAATATGTTCCGTTATAAATACAAAATATCTATATACTTTCCTCGTGTTCCTTTAACACGGATTGAAATAAACTATGGAAATCATAGACAAAAATTATCAAGATCAATATACATATACATATACCATTGTACACTCAGGTGGTATCCTATAAATTCCATGCAGAATTGAGAGCTGAATGTCTCACCTGGCTGCCCAAAGTGCTAATTTCTCATCATACACATAAGTAGAGCCATTGCCCATCAGCAGTACATATTTCATTTCATTTCGCCCGACATTCAAGGTGTGATTTCATAAGTACCTTTTTGAGTGTATTTCTTAAATCAAATATTTCAAAACTAAATTTTCATGTATATAGTTCAATTTAACTTAACATCATATGGTTTCAAATAAGTAGGAAATACAAAATTACAAATAGTATTTAAGAAATCAATAAACATCAATTCTTTTGTAAAACATAAAATTATTTATATATCTTTAAACTTCAATAAATACATATCATAGATTTAAAACTATTGTTATACTAATATCCACTCACCTGATAAGACAACTGATAATTCTAGCCGGGAGCGGCTACGTTATGCTATACGGCTAGGTTTCAGGTTCCTCCTAATAACCAGAAGCAGAATTATAAGAACACTAGCTTATAACCTCAATTCTACTCAATTTAATTGATCTACAGCTTACAGATATGATTTAGGACTCGAAAAATGGCTTAAAACTGTAAAAAATAGGGTTTCGTGGCTTCGAAAGGCTGATACTATTCATGAAAACTATTCATAGCTACTATTCATGGAGGTGAAAAACTCGATTTAAATCAACCAAAAAGGGTAGAAAATAATACAAATCAAACCCAAACATCATTTTAATCATCCCAAGGGTCCATTTTAGCATAAATAAGCTTAAAATTCAAAAATTCAATTAAAATATAAAATTCTATATAAAATCAAACACTAAAATCAAATAACTTTACTCATCAAAATCTCTTACTTAAATCCTTGAATTTGCAAAAGAAACCTTGAAATTGTTTCTTGATTATTGAAGAAAGAATTAGAGAAAAAGGAAAGAATTAAAAAAATAAAAAGAAATTTTGGCGCAGAAAAGAAAGAAGCAAGAAAGAAGAATAGCGTGAAAGTGAAGCTCCTGCTTCCTTTTCTTCTTTTAAAAATATCTTTTTGGCAAATATCCGTTTTAGCCTTTTTGACAAATATCCATTTTAGTCCCCCAAATTTTTAAAAATAACTAAAAAGGTCCTTAAACTTATTTTAAATGCAATTTAATCCAAAATCCTATCTATACCCTAATTTCTAGGTCAGGGTAATACAAGCAAGCTCACCCCTTTGCATCATAATTTTTTAGGTAAACAATAGTTGTATCAAAGTTACATGCAATAGAGACATCATAAGGGCCAGTTGCGAGTCAAGTGCATGAATGCTTATAACTTTGTCTTAAATTAAGTTTAATGTTTATATCATATAAATATCAATGCATGATAAGAAACTTTAATACTTTAGAACATATTGTTGAGATGTGCTAACGAATGTTGTAAACTTTGGTCTATATACTGAATTATAATGTTAATTGCGAGAAAATTTTTAATTATGCCACGTGTATTGGAGTGTTACATTTAGTGGTATCAGAGTAAGGATTATAATCCCTTGGGCATTGAAAATATGATGCATTCATGGCATGCCATGCATAAAAATAGAGTTGCATATAGTGAGATGTACTGAATGAGTCAAGATAGGAGTTTACAATGCACTTCGCACTGGCCCAAATGAGTCACTAGAGTTAATTTATAGAAAATTTTTTGGGACATGTACTTTTTTTCGTGTGAAGAAGCTATCATTAATGGTAAGATTGCTATTAAAGAATTTGAGAACTCTAAGATTGTCCATTCCCTCAAATGCCTCAGGGCTGAGTAGCACGTCTTTAATTTTAGACATATCCAGTGATATTCCTTGAATTGCCTCAGTCCCCTGGGCAGTATCAAATACATATACTAGAAAACAAATTACCATATATAGGCAGCGAAAGTTGCTTCTTTTGAAAAGCAGAGCATAGTTGCATTTTCTTTCATGCAAAAAGAATAGGATTTATACATAACATAAATAATATATATGCACACACACTTATATATTTAAATTATAGGTAATATTCTGTGTCGTTCAGAGCGATACAAGTGACAAATACCCATTTACCCCTATAATTTTATAATAATAACAAAAATACTAAATAAATAAATAAATTATAAAATTTGGGTCTTTAAATCATAGTACAACGGGTTTACCTATACTCCTTTTAGGTTTTACATTTTGTCAATTTAATTAATTGTCAATTAAAATAATTGTTTTTAAATTATTATATAATTTTTCTATATTCTAAAATTAAGAGGGATGAAAATATAATTTGACAAAATTTTTTTTGTCTTTATTTAATAAGTGACAATACTATTTATATCACTCTGAGCAACATATATCATTATTCTTTTAAAAAGTAAAATTATAGAGTTCTTGCCTTATTTTTTGTCAGAAGGTAACATATATCCTCATGATGCCATAGCCTATTACGCTTGCCAAGTTTTTCCTCGTAAAGAATATCCTTTTCCCATTTATTGCATCAAGTCATGCATTTGTAACATGTTCTTAGATGATACATATATGAGACGGCTTATTCCAATCTTTGAACCTACACCCAAAATCCTTTCAACAAAATCCTTGTCTTCCTCTTTAAAAGGACACGCAATATCTAGAAATATTTGCTTATCACTCTCACATAGATTATCATAGCTTATTCTCAGTATTTTTTGAATTTTATCATCCATTGTTTCTTCTAGTTTCTTTAGTACATCTTCCCACTCTTCTGCTCTTTTGCTGCATAAAATAAAGTACAAAATCTTGAGAGCTAATGGAATGCTTTAGGCATATGACGCAGCATGTAGTGCAGGGATAATCAAAACATGTTTGATTATTAAAGATGAATAAGTTTTAATCCAAAGATTTAAAGAACAATTCTTAATTCAGAGATTAAAATAAAGCCAAAGCTCAAATCAATTAATAAAAATGAATAAAAGTTTGTTTGTAAAATAAAGCCATAAAACACATATTTATAGTAGAACTCTCTAACCCTAACTAAAATTCTAATTAAAATAGGAAACTAATAAGATAAAAATAAAATAAAATCCTAAATAAGTATAATAATTATCACTAATTAAATAATTATCCTAAAAGAAATTCAAAACTAAATATTGTCCTCATTATTCACCTCCACTTGCAAAGAACTCAACCTTAAGTGATTATCTGGATACCCAAGGCTCATATCTGGTTGAAATAAGGAATGTCCACAATATTGAAAGTCTTTGAAATTCTCATCCATGCTGGCAAATCAATGACATATGCATTGTCATTGATCTTCGGAACTACCTTATGAGGCCTATATTTATGTTATTGCAACTTGTTATGTCTACCATGTATCTTTGCTTTACTAATGAAAATCATCACCTCATCCCCCACATCAAAAACCTTGAAACATCTATGTTTATATACCTTAGTCTTATACTTAGCATTAGTCTACTCAAGCTTGTTTTCGACATCTACTTACACTTTTTGAACTTGCTTTGCTAATTCACCAACCGCCACACTAATACCCGATACTTTTGGAAGCTTTACTAAGTCCAAAGCATAGTTAGGACATTTCATATATACAATAGAGAACAGAGATCTACCTGTGGCACTATAAACGGCGTTGTTGTAGGCAAACTTCGATTGTGCTATATTAAAATCCCATTGCTTAGGTCGATCCATGTAAATACTCCGAATCAGATTACCCAGTGTCCTGTTCACCACTTTTGTCTGTGCATCCATCTGTGGATGTGTTGTACTACTGAAGTTCAAAGAAGAATAAAACATCGTCCAAAGCATCATCCAGAAATGGTTAAGGAACTTAGTTTTATGATCAGAAGTGATACTCTTTAGCACTCCATGCAATCTTATAACCTCCCTAAAAAATAGTTTGATTGTAGAGGATGCATCTACAGTCTTCTTACATGGCAAGAAATGTGCCATCTTATATAACTTATCCACTATAACAAACACAGAATCCATACCTCGTTAAGTTCATGGTAAACCAACACAAAATCCATTGAAAGATCCTCTCAAATAGCATTAGGAATCGGCAATGGAATGTATAATCCTATGTTCTGAGTCTGTCCCTTAGCTGTCTGACATACATAACACCTAGCCATAATGTTAGTCACATCCCTCCTTAACTTAGGCCAATAATACCTCTCCTTCACAGCCTCAATTGTCTTATCTCTACCAAGATGACTGTCTAAACCACCACTATGTAAATTCCTAATGACCTTCTCACGAAGAGATGTGCGAGGTAGACATAACTGTCCACCCTTCATGAGAAAACCATCATGAAATGTAGAAATTATCACAAGGTTATTTATGCACACAACTTGCCCAAACCTTCTTAAAATCATTATCATCTACATACAACTCTTTCAACACTTCGAAACCTACTATCTTCTAACTAAGAGTTCTCATCAACGCCATACGCCTACTCAAATCATTCGCTGCCCTATTTTACTACCCTGACTTATAAACAAGCTTATAAGGAAACTTCTCAATGTAAGCCAACCACCTAGCATGCATATCTGTAACATCTGTGTCCTTTGACCGGATTAATTATTGTTAATGATAATTAAGGATTATTGATGATATTAAATTAGTATTTTTTTAGTGTTAATGGTTATTAATTGGGAAAAACAAATATGAAATTGATTTTCAAGTAATAGGTCGATGTGATTAGAATTGATAATTATTTATAAGGAAGTAAGCAATGATTAAATAAAGAATAAGGTTGGAATGTTTAAAGGGAAATATATATATATATATATATATATATATATATGTGTGTGTGTGTGTGTGTGTGTGTGTGTTAATTAGATGAAGTTATAAGGATGAAATTGAAAGAAAAAGAAAGGACTAAAGTGAAATAAGTGGAAGTGAGTGAATTGAGAAGGTAAGGAAGAAAAGATGGGGGACTAGAGGAAGAAAAAGGGGAGTTGTTAGATTTGTACAGAAAGAAGTATGGTGGATGAAGAAAATAAGGAGGAAGAAGAAGAGGAGGCCGGCAGAAGAGAAAAAAAGAGAGAAAGAAGAGAAGAAAAAAAAAGAGGGAAGCTTTTGTTCTGGAAACCTAGAAGCAAATTTCAGGCAAGAAGTTAACGAATCGGCAGGAGAAATAAGTGAGTGGTTCAATTTTTATTTCTTCTTCTTCTCTTGTTTGAATTTTGAAGAAATGGTTAAGTTAAGGTTGTTTGGATGATATTCTTAGATCTAAAACTCTTTATGATGGTACTTGGAGTGTTTAAGCATGTCTTGGAATT
>CATIWO010233829.1:0-19375 GCA_949673435.1 Macaranga tanarius | reverse complement strand
AAATAATTGAATTATTAAGGATGACATAAACCATGCCTTATGTTCAATCTAAGATATCGTGTACAAAAGGACTGTAATATTATTGTTAAATAGGTTGTGTCGAATTACTGACCTTCACATGACTTAGGTAGTCATAATGTCTTGCCACTTTTAACTTATGGGCTACCAATGGGATTGGAGGCCCATTGCCAACGTTATGTGAACCTACAGGGTCACACACATAGAACTGACCCAAAATGGATATTAGGCTTATTAGCCCAATAAGATATTTTCTCATATGTGTAAATAGTAAAATTTATTTATGGTAATAGTTACCGTAATTAAATATATATATATATATATATCTAAAATAGTTTTAGATATTTATATATATAAAAATAAAGATAATGACAAAACCAAAAAGAGTTTTAGTACTTGTGAAAGACTAAACCCTAGGAGATATATATGGATATATCTTGCAGGAGTTTAGTGGTAGTAGAGTGTCTCTGTACATCTATCATTCAAAAAACATACGTTCTTTAAGAAAGAAACACAGAGAGAAAATTGAGAGAAAAGGTGCTCGCACACTAACATCATTCTGGGGTGTTCTGTTCGTGTGGATACCGGTAGAGGACGTTGCTCTTTGGCTGCATCTGTATTCTGACAGAAGATAACGAAAGGCTCGAGGTAGGGTATCACCGGAGTGAACTTTCTCTCTTCTTTCCTACAATCTTACCATTGAACTCGTCTTGATAAGATTCTACACTCGATTAAATTGATTTAATCTGAACTACTTGGATCTTGGTGGGAGTTCTTAGGGTTAAAATTTTTATTTTCCGCTACGTGATTGTAACTCGGAACCCAACAGTCACTTGCCGGTTAAGCTTGAACATAAAGCTTATTGGGCAACAAGAGTATTGAATTTTGATTTAATGAAAGTAAGTCAAAAAAGGCTCATTCAACTTAATGAATTGGAGGAATTACGGATGAATGCCTACAAAAATGCTAAGATCTACAAGGATAGAACCAAGCAATGGCATGACAAGCACATTCAAAAGAAGGAGTTTCATGAAGGGCAGCTTGTTCTTTTGTACAATTCAAGACTCAAACTCTTTCTCAAAAAGTTAAAATCAAGGTGATCAGGTCCATTGCGAATTGTTAAAATTTTTCCTTATAGTGCTATCGAGATTACAAATGACAAAGGTGAAACTTTTAAAGTCAATGGTCATCATTTAAAGCCTTATATTGTTGGTGATCAATTAGAGAGAGGGATCTCTATTCCACTCATTTCTTCACCTTAATCTTCATATAGGTAATGGTCAAACTATAGACCTCAATTTAGCATTCACTTATTTATTCATTTCTTATTTAGTATAGTTTTATATACTTTATCTTCTACATTTCATTTCTTTCATTTTTTTTAATTTTTATTTTATTTCTTCTTATTTTACTAATCACATTATTTTAGTATTAGGTTTAATATTTTTTATTAAAAATATATTTGTTTTCTAAAAGAATAATAAAAATAAAATTACGACTCGTCAGGCACTTGTAACCAGTGCCGAGTCGTGATGCTTCGCTCTTGTCATGACTCGGTAATTACCATTCGATCAGTGCCGAGTCGTGACCAATCTGCACTATCATGACTCGATACAGTAGCATTCATATGGTGCCAAGTCGGCACCAACCCACACCACATACAACCAACACATATTTTTACCACACTAACTTCTAAAAAAAATGATTTTCTATATATATATATATATTCTTCCAATACACATTTACATTCATATTTTGAATTTTTGAAGTCTTCATTTTGAAATTTTTATAACAATTCTTTAAACTTTCATTTCCCCCCACTTTCAATTTTGTTTTTACTACATCACTATTTTTAAATTTCTTCTACATATTTTCTTTTCTATATTTCTTCTTCTCGACACACTCTCTTCTCTACATTTTTCTCTTTCTTTTCTCTACACATTCTCTACACATTTCTTTCTATTTCCATTTTTTGCATTTGCATTTTCTTTTATCTTTATTTCACTATGAAGAAAGCTTCCAAATCTTCTAAAGCTTCAAAGGGTAAAGCCATCATTCAAAGTGAGAAAGAAGACCAACCTATTGATTTTGCTCCAAAGGATGAGGTTCCTTTCCCTATTTTTCATGACTTTGAAGGTGATAGGTATGTTCTAAGCAAGACTAGAGATGTTATAGGTTCTAGATTTTTTTCTAAGTCTATTATTGAAAAAATGGGTATGACTAATGTTATGGATAAATAGTTGAATTTAATAGAGCTTAAGAAATTTGTTGATTTGGAAAATGATTCTTATGTGCAATTGACTCAAGAATTTTATTGTTCTTTGGTTATCAATGACATGGACAAAACTACTATAGACTTTCGCATACTAGGCCATACTTACCAAGTGAATCCTACTTTTATGAAAAATGTGTTTGGTTTTGCTAAGGATGGTGTTTGTAAAATTTCAAGTGATTTTAGTCCATGACATTTGACGGATTTGCCTCCTTATTTTGATGCTAAAAAGGCTCCGCTATGTTTATTAAAGACCACAAATATTGGCTTTTGCATAAGATACTTGCATGTCTTATTTTTGGTAAATTAGAAAGAAATAGGGTGTTCTTATAAGAATTATTTTTGATATGGTGTGTTCATGAAAAGAAACCAATTTATTGGACTTATTGGCTTCTTAATCAAATGATTGATTGTTCTAACCATTCTTAAGGTCCTTTGATACATGGTCATGTCATTACTCAAATTGCACTTGCGTTTGATGTTTTACAATATTCCTTGTCAAGTATGAGATGTGTTAGGTTGATTCACTTTACCAAGCAAGATTTCACCCGTGGTGAAGTCATTCAGACCAACTTTAACCTCAAGCATGCATGCGAGCATTCTTGTTGGATCAAACGAGATCAAAATCTATAAATAGTACGGGCGGTAGAGGAAAGTGAGGAAGAACATCATGAGAGTGACCACAATACAAGTGAGGAGGATGTCGCACCACCCCATCAAACAACTTTTGAGCATGTACCTTTCGGTGGAGGAGTCTCTAGTGCTCCTAGTGACTTGGCTTTATGGCAATAAGTTCTCTATGGTCAACAAGCAATGATGTAATAATTAGAGCATCTTAATTCAAGGCAACACCATACGGAACATAGGCAAAGGCGCATGTCTTATAAGATTGATCGCCTTATTGAGTGTAGTGGGTATCAAAGTGATTCCTCACCACTATCGCCACAACAAGATTGAGGGAGCATTTTTTAATTCTTTTTCTCTAAGCTTATATTTTACTTGATTATCTTTATTATGTTTACATGGTCACATTAAGGGCAATATATGATTTTAAGTGTGGAGGAGGGATTATCTATTTAGTTGCATGTTTATTTTATGTCTTTTGCATTTATATGTGTTTTGCATTTTTAGTTTAAGTATTGCATTTTTAGTTTACTATGCTGAGTTGCATTATTTTAAACTATCTTTTTAATCTTATTTTTATATACTCCTTTTGAATTTGGAATGATTTTGTTCTAATTTAGTTCATTGATATATTAAGTCTTAGAAATATCTAAAAATTGATTGATTATTACTTCTCTTGCTTTATTTGCTAAGAATTTGGACATGGCAGTATAGGTTTGATGGTGACTTTTGTCTTGTGTTATTTCTTTTAAAACCTTTTAATCACTTTAATTAATTTGGATTAATACATTGAGCTTAAAGTTTAAGGGAAATGATATATACTTAAAAGAAAAAAATATAGCCATAATACATAAGTGCAATTGATCAATAAAGGATGAGGACTCTATCTTTATTATCTACTTAAAAAAAAGAAAAAAATGGCGAGATGGAGCGTAAAACACACTCGTCTAAGAAAAAGAAAAAAATAGAGACACAAAGTGTATATATCTTATTCCTCTAGCCTAATACGGCTATGAATAGTGCTAGTAGCCACTTGATAATGTTATAGATTCTGAGTAAGTCGTGTGCATTTGTGTTTGCTTTTCATTTACATTCGTTTGAAAAAGATTTCTAATAATATCTCAAGTAAGGTTTATTGTCTAAAAATGCCTTGAGATTGATTGCATAAGTACGTGTGCTTTTCTTTTGTCCTCTATTATTTAGTAGTTTCCCTTGGATTTAAAGTTTAATTAATAAATTGGACTTGAAATTTACTTGCATTGATTTCATTTGTAATAACTCTTGGTGGAGTTACTTTATTTTCTACATTATTGTTGTCCATGTTCTACGCTTGTGAGGGCTTGTGGAGTTGATTATCAATCTCTTTTTCTTTATTTCTTTAATTTAATATGGCAATGACCCTTATTAGTGCTTAATCATTTTTGACTTGAAAAGAGTAATCTATTGATCTTTTGTTTAACCTTCATCTTTGATCTTTGAGTTTTGTTTGAGGGCAAGCAAAGTCTAAGTGTGGGGGAGTTTGATACATTACAATTAGTATAGTAGTTTTAGTATGTTTCATGCATATTTAGGTTGCATTTAGTTTACATTTTAGTTTAGTTTTCATGCATTTTATTCATAATCATAAATGCTTTTGGTCTTCATTGTTCTTGGTGAATTTATATGAATTTGAATAACTTATAAATATTGTGAAGTTTAATTTATAGCTTATGAAAGTTATAAGGACATATTAAGGTGATTTATGGTCAAAAGAATGAAGGAAGTAAGCTTTGGAGTGTATGTGGATTGTCACTACTCGGCACCGCATGTCACTACTCAGCACCAAATGGAACTGTCATGAGTCAGCATAAGCTTCATGACTCGGCACGGTGTGAAGAGACACGACCCTTCGGACCATATTGCACTCTTTTGGCCATAACTTCTTTTACAGAACTTGGATTTCAGTGATTCAAGTTGCTATAGAAAGTAATTTAAAAGGAATATAACTTCTATAAAGAACCTAGACCTACTTTGTTCATATGAATTGCCGCAAATACCCTAAAAGTAATTGCCAATGTTGAAGCAATGTGATTCTTCACCAAGATTTATAGCTTTTAGTTTGATATATCTTGTACCCTTTGGCTATCAACTTCAGAACATATAAGTACTTTATTTTTTCTCTGCAAAAGGATATGAGAAGATAGAAAATATTATTAGATAATTAGAGATTATTATTTTGAGAGACAAAAGTAGTTAGAACTTAAAGTTGTTAATATTCAAGGAAGATCAAAAGAGCATTTATCTTGTAGACATTTTCATTCATCAAGTTATTATCAAAAGAGATTACTAGAAACTCTAAATTCATTTTTAAGTGTTTCTAACTCTTCCTTTTTATAATTATTTTATTTTTTAAATATTATTTTATTGTGTTTATGTTATTATTCATTATGTATCTAGGCTAATTGCTTAGTAGGTTGGAATTGCAATGGATGATAGTTTCAATGAATTATTAATTGTTTTGTGTTATTGAATGAATAATTTGATTTCAATTGGGTACTTAAATGTATTGTATATTCTTGATCACCATATATAACATTTCAGTCAAATATTCACAATGAGAGTTGGGATATTTGATGGAAATATATTTGATTTTACTTAAAGGATAGGAAAGTACCTTGAGACATGAAATTCACTTTGAGGGATCAAAGAATTGGTAAAGAACTTCATGGTTTTTGTTTATCTCTATAATGACATGAGAGTACTTGTAGACTCTAGATAGAAATGCTCTTATTTGATAACGAGAGTTAATCTTAAGGATTTTAGGTGATATTCTCTAATTGTTGCATTCATGGTTAATATAATTGTTTTATGTTAATAATTTATTGTTCTATTCTATGTTGTAATCTCCACCTACGTTTTCTTTGAATATTGTTGTTATTATATTTTTGTTTAATTGCATGTTTTAGTTAATTTATTATTTAATTAGATTTATAATTTGATTTATTACAACTTGATTTTTGGTAAGCCTATTTATCTTAGTATTTATCTAATTAATACTTGATTTCCCCATATATCCCTATGTTCGATCTCTTGCTTATCCTATATTTAGCCATAGAAGCTAGGGTATACATTCTAACTCATATCCCGTGACTCTAGCTGATATCGGGATCTTAAAATGAAGGGACATTTAGTGCGCGGTAATTATATTCTATGGTTCTTGTGGATCTGTATATAACATTCATTTCTAATTAGGTAGTCGTGATATTTATGCTAGGGGTCACTTACCACTTATGAGAACTAAATATGATTACTTGGAATTTCACATTTTGAGTGGAAAGGTGTTTCCATAATATTAAGTGTTAATATTATTTTCCATTAGAATTTAGACTTGAACTTAGTAAGTCACACACACAAGAGTTTCACATTTGAAGATTAATATTAATTTAATTATTAATTAAAGAGTTAATTAATTAATTAAATTAATTGAATTGGATTTACGCGTATGCGGGGATATAGCATATCCCGAAATCTAAATTCAAAGATTGAGACTTTATTGTATTTAAATAAATATTAATTTGGACTTGATTTAATATGTGATATTAAGTTCAATGACTAAATTAATATTTGCTGCCAAGTTTATTTATATATGGGCCATGAGATGGACCATTTATATTAATATAGATGGACTTAAGATGAACTTTATTTAAAGAGTTTAAATCGGCCCATTAGTTGTCTTATTTGGTACAGAGTGGGCCTTATCTAAGTGTTAGAGAAGCCCATATACCCATAACCTTAGCCTAACTCATTAAGGGTTAATGAGATCAAAGGCTAAGGTTATCCATATAACCAAACAACACCCACTAACTCAAAAAGTAAAGCCATGCATATAGATTGAGTGTGAGACACTCAATCTATCAAGTGCATATAGCTTGAGTGTGAGACACTCAAGCTATAACAATACATATAACTTGAGTGTAAGACACTTAAGTTATTATTATTATTAAATTAGTTTTTGTTTAAGTTAGTAAAGAGTGTAGAGACAATACACTTCTAACACATTTTGACATTTTTGAGAGAAAATTTGATATTCTTACAAAAGAGAGAAAAGGATTGAGAGTATCTTCTTCCTTCTTCTTCTTCAAGTGTAGAGAATTCAAATATACACAAGGGTTATGTACTTTTAAGTCAAGGCCATTAGTGTACAAGAGTTGTATAATACCACATCCATCATCCATTGAAGGTTGCATCCTTATTTTATACATTCAAGCTTAGAGGGGCTCTAACAAGCATCTTGGGTTAAAGAAGAGAGACTTGTGGGTAGAGCTTCACCAACCTTAGAGTTCTACCTTGTGCAACTTATATTTTTCAAGTTAGAGACTTCACACTTGGGGAGCTTGGAGCTTATAGATCAACATTAACTAAAACTTATCGAGCATGCTACCAACTAAGGAGCTTTGTAAGTGTTACCCAACTCTTAGTTGATAGGTTTTATGGTATAAAGGCATGACTTGGTTGTTTGTTGTTGAAATATTGTTCTTGATGCATATTTTAGCTATGTATTTTCTATGTGATATGATCTATGGGCATGGATAGATTCATGCGTTCATGCAAGAGTTGCATGTATTGATGCAAGAGTTGTATGTAATTAAAATTTTAAAATTTCCCATGTTTTTAGTTTTCTATAAGTCTTATCCCTTCAAGTGGTATCAGAGCCTAAATCACAAGAATTACATACTAAAAATTATGTTAATTACAAGTGTTGTGATTAAACATGATGTTGGTTGCAAGTATTGTAACTATAAGGATCGTTGGTATTATGGCATGTAGGCGATACACAGCCGTGTACATGGCCCTATGTGCATTTTTCCTATTTTTACTAGGCGATATATGGTCATATACTGATATGCATGGGCATGTATCTTACTGTTCCAGCAACTAGAATATTGCACGGGCCATAGATCCTCTTGCACAATGCTAACAAGATGCATCATGGAAAATATTTTACACATATTTACTTGACTTGCTACTTCAAATAACATGCAATAGTTATATATTATTGAATGTTTTCTTGTCATTCATGAAAGGATTGATCATGGAATTAGTTTACATCATTGGTTTATAATAATAATTAAGTTTATTATTATGGTTATGTAATTAAGTGTTAGTTGGATAGATTAGGATGTAAATTATTTACATTGGTATTCCAAGGATTGAATATAAATTATAAGAGTTGTGACTTGAAGATTGAAATATTCAATTGGAGTTCCATTCAACCTTTAGTGGCATGGATCAAGGCCCATGGTAATGGTGACTAAGGAGGCTTATGAAATGAAGGCTTTTCTTGGGCTATGCCTACTTGTAATTATTCTAAGTATTAGAATTGTTGTGAATGATTGGCATCAATATATGAATGAGATATATATGTTGTAAAATGACTAATATACAAAGTGAGACCTTAATTAAAGACCCAAAAATCTTCCAACCAAATTTAGGTTTAAGCTCTCCATTGGAGCAATAACTTGCATGGTTTTGGACTTGTGTGCATCGACTATGGATACATAGGGGTGTGCATAAAGGCCAAAAGATTCATGTAGTATTATTGTTAAGCATGAGATGTAGTGGGTGTATGGATACACTATGGGCCAAGAATGGTAAATAGGCGTACCTAAGGTTTGGAGTGTTCAAATCCATACATTTCGTTGATCCAATAGTATGGACCTAACTAATGCCAAAGGCCAAGAACGACAATTAAGTGTACTTGAGGCCTATAACATTAGGAGCCGGATTAATGGAACCTCACATGAGATGTGATGGATAAGAGTTGTCCACTTAATGAGAACTATTATTCCAAGAATGACAATATGTATCTGAAGGATAGTAGTGGCCCATTAAGAAATCCATTACCCACTAGAAATCCATCCAACAAGGGATTTCTGTTTCCTACTTGGAAGTGTCGGATTCGTCAAGTTAGTGGGAGACCATTATGATTAAAGACCAAATCTAATGGTGATCACAATAACATACTCAAATATATTTATATATTTATACTTTTCTTTAAATTTTTTAAAATTACAAAATTATATTTTTATAAATTTAAAAATTTTAAAAAAATTTAAAAACAACATAAATATATGTTTTGAAAGTAATTTCATAAATTATTATTGTTATTGGAACTAATTTTTATTAATTAGTATTAAATAAAGTTTTGCTTAATTTTTAGGACTTAATTGCAATAATTCTTTAAAGAAGGGTCCAATGTGACTGAACTTTACTAGATTAAGGTCCAAATGGAACTAAAAAAAATTTAAGGTCAAATATAAACTTTGGAGTGAAGTTGAGGGTCCAATTTGTACCTTATCCCATAAAAAAATAATGTATAATTCTTGAAGAATCTTCCAACCAAATGCATTCAACTTGAGACCAGTTGAAAACATTATAATAATAATTCGTAAAAGATATAATAAAAAATTACCCTTATAAGCCTATATAAATATGGCTTTTACTATGATGCAAAGTTTGTATCTATACAAATGGAATTACAACCATTAGATTAATTTTTATTTAATTACAACCATTGATTATATTTGTATATCAATACCAGTAAAATATATCAATGATTGTAATTAATTAAATTTTAATCTAACGGCCTTAATTTCAGTTGTATAGATACAACTGTTTGCACTGTTGAATGACTTTATAAATATATATATATATATATATATATATATATAGCTTTTAAAAAAAATTTATATTTTTATCACTTAATAAATTTAGTTTTAGAATAAATTGTTATGAAAAAATAGTTTAATCTTAACTTAATCTTAGTTTATTATTATTTTTTAAAAAAAATTAAAATGAAAAATTTGAAAACTAATAATTTATATTATTAAGTTATACATTAATTTTTCTGAAATATAAATAAATTTGTATTATTATGATATAAAAATTAAATATAATGTATAAATATATTAAAATATATATTTTATGCATAATTAGATTTATATAATATATTATTATTTTGTTAAATTTTATATGGTATAAATATATTTCAGTTTTAAATATTATTTGAACTTTTTAATTTTTTTAAAAAAATTCTTACTATAATAGGGATTAATTTGTTAAATAAATAAAACATTAGGGAGATTTTTGTAAATATTTAGGGGGTCTTTTATTTACTTGTCAAAAAATAAGGGGGTAAATGTAATTGTCATGACTAATTCGATCTTTATTAAATAGTTCAGTAGCTAAATTGACCCCAAAAGTCACAAAGTGGCTAATTTGGTCTTCATCAAAAAGTTCAGGGGGAAATTGACCTTTATTCCTAATATAAAACTAAAATTTCAAAATTATAATTTTGAAATTCTAGTTTTAGTTTGGTTGGTTTGGTCTTTGGTATAAAAAGTTTGATTCTATTTTCTTAAAATTTTGGTTTGGGTTGATTTCAATATTTATAATTTAGTTAATTCGATTTTGGATAATTTTAATTCGATTCTAATTTTTTTTTGGACAAAGCAGAATAAACACCTTCATTGAACAATATTAGTTTCGTACACAACATATACAATAAGTTTGAAAGTTGATGAGTAGTTTTGCAGCTAATATCCCTATTAGATATCAGACAATTACTCTTCGTCATCCAATCTGCAACAATATTTGCTTGTCTATGAATAAACCTAAAACTCACTTCCCTACAGTTTAACATTGACAGCATAGAGTGGATCTCTTCAATGACTGCTACATATTCCTAACTAACATCCTCTTTCCTCTCATTTATTTCCTGAATTACTTTCTTTGCATCAGACTCAAAGACCGCTTCTTGAATTCTATAATTAGCCACATACCTGATAGCTTCTCTGATTGCAATTGCTTCTGCTAACACTGCAGATGAGCAACGGATATGTGTTGTCGAAGCCTGAATAATTGCTCCTCTCCAATCCCCCTACAAATGCTATATGACCTGTCTTATTATTTAAGTGAAAATCTGCATCACAATTAAACTTGATCTGTCCTTATCTTGGATGCTCCCACTTTGTGACTGTTGAACCCGGAGAAGGAGTCCTTTGAGTCTGGTTCATATCCACTTTAATTTTCTCCTGCCATTATTATTGGACCCGTTCCAAAATTTCCTTTGGGTCAAATTTTTTATCATTAAACACTTTATTGTTTCGGGAAATCCACAATTGCCAACATATTAGAGTCACCAATTCAAGACCATACTCCAAATCTGAATTGCTTAGCTGCTCTTTTATATGAGACCACCAGTGCGGGAAAGATTGAATGTCTTCTTACTTTGGCCGATATGACAACTGAGAAGCAAACCAAACCAGCTGAGCCTTCTGACAAAAAAATAGGATATGCTCCAAAGATTCATCTTTAATCTTGCAACTTGGACAACTCGGATCAACCTGACATCCCCGTCTTCTGAGATTTGAGTTTGTGGCTATAGCATTTTTCAAACATCTCCATATGAAGAACCTGAGCTTTGGTGGAACCCGAAGCTTCCAAACTGAGTCCCATTGCTTTTGGTCTCTGATTGTATTAGTGTTCATAGAATCTATGTCGAGTAAGATCTGATCTTGGATTGCTTTTAATCTTCGATAACCAGATTTTACGGAGTAGTTGCCTGATTTCTCGAAGTGCCACACAAGTTTGTCTTCTCCACCTTACTTCACTGGAATTTATTCTATTGCTGCTGTTTCCTACTCACTGAACAGATTCCTAATAAGCTTGAGATTCCATTGGCCTAGTTCTAGGAGAATAATATCCTTGACCACTCGATAGTGAGTATTAGGGGGAGCCAAAGACTGTATCTTGAAGTCAATCAAATCCGGAACCCATATGTCATCCCATAAGCTTATAGTCTCTCCCAAGGATACATTCCATCTACATCCCTTTCTTATCAATTCCCTCCTTGAAGAATACTTGCCCATAGCCATGAGGGGCGAACCCCTTTTATAGCTTCAAAAAAATTAGAGTGGGGGAAGTAAATGGATTTAAGTAATCTAGCACAAAGAGTGTTGGGGGCATTGTATAATGTTCCAATTTTGCTTGGCTAAGAGGATAGTGTTAAAGAGGCGAAGGTCCCTAAACCCCAGGCCTCCGTCAAGCTTATGCTTTTTAAGTGTCTCCCATACTACCCAGTGCATTTTCCTCTTCTCTGTTTCTTGTGCCCACCAAAAGTTCCTGACCATCTACTCTAATCGCCTTATTACTTTTTGAGGGAGTTGAAATACTGATATTATGTACGTCGGAACCGCTTGGATTACTGCCTTTATCAAAACCTCTTTTCCTGCCGGAGATAAAAGTTTTGCCTTCCACCCCTGTATTTTTTGGGCGACCCTATCACAAATTTCGTTGTATAATTAGGACTTTGTCTTACCCCACTCTGCTAGAACTCCTAAATATTTTGAAAAAGACCTGGATTCCCAGATTCCTAGTGTCTCTCTTATTTGTTGTTTCTTATTTGGAGGTATAAGAGGACTAAATAACAGACCTGATTTGGCATGGTTGATCTTCTATCCTGATTCCTTGCAAAACATCTCCAAAATGTCATTAAGTCTTTCGGCTTCATTGGTATCAGCTCTTCCGAATAAAATTGTATCATCGGTGAACAAAACATGAGATATAGCTTCACACCTCCTATTGATCCTATACCTCTGTAAACCTACCATCTTGTCTACTTTGAACCATCAATTTTGAAAGGAAGTCTGATACAAGTAAGAATAAATATGGGGAAAGTGGGTCTCCTTGCCTTAGACCTCTACTTGGTTTGAAAGAAGGAAGATGGTTACCGTTGACTGTCACCGAGAAGCATACTAACGTAACACAAGCCATCACTAGTCTAGCCCATTGCCTACTAAACCCCAATTGAATCAGAACTAGATGAAGAAAGTCCCAGTCTACCCGATCATAAGCCTTTTCCATATCTAATTTAACTGCCATGCTATAATTCATGATTGCTTTACTACCTTTCATGCTATGGAGCGCTTCATTAGTTATTATAACTGATGTGGGTCAAATTATAATACTCTAGTCTCTAAGACTAAGTATAGAGTAAGTAGGGTGTCGAACACTCGGGAATTTGGAGCAATTTTATATTAACAGGATAAATACTTAGATGGATAGGCAAAATAGTATAATAAAAGATATTAAATTATTCTAACTAATCTAATTACTAAAGAATTATAAACTATGCTAACTAATCTAAATATACTAACAACAAATTTAAGTAGTGTTTATTAGAACCACAATTCAGAATTAATCAAGAACTATAAAAAATAAACAAATGATTACATGCAATGATTATAAACATGGTATAAGGCATAAATGCAACTCTCGATGTCAAATAAACTTAAAGTCCTTAAAAGCAACTCTCATTGTCAATCAAGGGTAATTTCATTTAGAGTCCACAAGCATTCTCATTTCATTGTAGAGATAAACAAAATCCATAAAATTACCATGCAAGGTTTATAGTTTTTCCTTTAAATATAAATCCTTGTCTCCAATTGATTTCATGACCTTTAGTGAATTCAATTTCATTTCCACCAAAATGCACCAACTCTCATTGCGTACATATTTGATTAACACATCATATATGGTGATAAAGCATATATAACATAATTAAGCACTCAATCAAAATCAAATCATTCATGAATTATGAAAGAAATAAAGAGTAGTTCATAAGATCAATTCATCCTTGCGATTCTAATAAAGAAGAAGTTAGTCAAGATACATATTGATAATTGACAAATAAGCACAAGAAACTAAATCAAACATCAAGCAACTAAATAGAGAAAACAGAAAAAGATATAGAAATTGTGTTGATGAAATCTCCCATGCTGCTCTCCAAGCAATCACTTGATATTGAATAGCCTCCATGACCAACTTTCTTGCCTACTTGAAAGTGTCTTCTTAAAACTACTTTAAACTAAAATATATTTTCTAATATCTGATAATAATACTTCAACTCTCCCTCTCCATATCAGAAATGATGTATATATAGACCTTAGAGGTAGTTACCAATTACTACAATTCATTTTGAATTGGAAAGGCACCATTTGAAGTGAAAAGTCACCACCCTGTGCAGATACAGTAACTTCAAGGGCATTTTTGTCTATCAAAATAATGTTATATCTAGAAAGTGTCTTCAAAAAAGTTGTAGTCCTTTGATTATCTTTCCAACGCAACTTGAATCATCGAATTTGGAGGTCTGTATAGGAAATTATGGCCAAAATACGAAAACTACACAAAGCTGGAAAGTTGCAACTGTTGGAACTCGGCACACTGTGCCGACTCAAGTCTTGACTCGGCACATCAAGCCTCTATTACGACTCAGCACCATCGACACGACTCAGCACAGCCCCTAACTTGCTTCTTTGACTTTTTGAACACCAAACTTCGTCCCAATGCAACTTTAAGCATGAGATTAGCCTAAAATGACCTACAAATCACACAAACAAGATAAAAGCAATAAACATAACAACAATAATGCAATAATTAAACTAAATGCAAGTAAAAACTAAGAAAAAATCAACATAACTATCTTAAATGACTATGCTACTTTGCATATATCAAATTCTCTCACACTTGGACCTTGCTTGCCCTCAAGAAATAAACAAAGATCTAAGTAAAGAAAAATAACAAAACTTTTTATCCTCTCCAAAATAAATGTAGCTATCTAATCAAGTCATCTTAACTATGAAAGAAATTTTTAGAAAAAGATAGTCAACAACCAAACTTCCAATGCTCAACAATGGTAGAGAAAACAAATTTCATAGCATAAGCAATAAGTTTAACAAATTATCTCAATCTATTAATAACAAAATCAAGAATATAAAGTCAATATGCTAACCAAGCTATCTAGCCAAAATATTCATTTTCTAAGCTTAGGATTTCGAAAGACACAAGTAACCATTGGGACAAGAATCAAACACACGTATAAACTTACATTTTTCATGGCATTTTTAGACACATTTTTTTTTTCTCACTAGTGGGTGCATTTTATGCTCCATCTCGCTAATTTTCTTTTCTACTTTTTTTTAACGGGTGCATTTTATGCTCCATCCCGCTAATTTTCTCTCTTTTTTTAAAAGTATAGTGGGTGCATTTTATGCTCCATCCCACTAAATTTTTTTTCACTATAACGAATACTTGTGATGTCACACATTCTTTCCGAATGAATATAATTAAGAAGCATACTCACTCACACACAACTTACTCGAAATGTATCACATCAACAAGCATCAATTTTCTATAATTTTTCATTTTAATTAATTTTTATTATTATTTTTTTAGGTCCTCATCCATTATTGAAATGCTAGTCTTTCGTATTATGGCTATAGTTTCCCTAAAGCTACCTAAGTCTTAAGAAACTAAGCTTAAATCCTTAGCATCTTAGCCTTAAGCATAGTTAGAAAGTGGACTGATAATTCAATAGATTTTGAAAGTAATAAAAAGAGGTAATAAGAAAAACTTAAAACTTATACTACAAGAAACTTTAAAATTCTACCAATTGAGCATAAAAAATTAGAGAAAATAAAATAATGCAAAATAAAGCATAAAAACATATGCATAACAACCTAAACATAAACAAAATAAAACAACACACATGCATAACAACCTAAACAATGCATAACAATAACTACTACCATCCCTTCCCCCACACTTAAAATATACATTGTCCCCAATGTGAAACATAAAAGAAAAAGTAGGGAAAAGAGAAAAACTCCCTGAATCTTCCGAAGGGTATGGTGGTGGAGACATAATGGTATGACCGCAACGTGCAAAGTATTGGTTCATCTTATACTCTATACTCCTATGGTTCTTCAAAACTTACTCCCAAATAAGCAAATCATGAATAAAAGAACCACTTGCACCTCATTGCATATGGTAAGGAAAAGTAGGTATATCGTCTTGAGGTACATCTTCTTGGTGCGCTTCATCTCTAACATTTGGCTCCTCCTCTTGAACATCTACTCCAACATTTGGTTCATCATCTTAGTGACCCATAAAATATGGATGTGGAATCCCTTTCCAAAAAGACCTAGTATGCTCTGAGATCAAGCGAAAAGAAGCATCCATAACTTCACCTCTCACAAAGGCTTGCTTAGTGAAATATGAACACTTAACAAAAGCATATAGTAGTGTAGAGAAAAGAAAAATAATAGGTTATAGAGAATGAAGGGAAAAAGAAACGTATTTAATATTTAAATAGAAGAAGAAGAAGTGAAAAAGATGAAATTAGGTAATAAAATATTAGTAGGCAAAGAAGTTATAAATAGTAAAAGACATAAGGTTATGAAAATACTGAAAAGTTGTGTCCTTTATTGGGAAGGGACATGACTTTTCAAATTAATTCAAACTTAGAGTAGTTGTTATATGCAAGAAGATAAAATAAAATAAATAAAATAAATAAATAAAAATAGATGTGAAATAAATATACTAAACAATAAAAATTTAAAATGAAAGGAAAGGAAAAACAAGTAAACAAGAAAACAAAATGCAATGTGGGTAGTATGAGGGCACGAGTCGGCACCATGTGCCGACTCGGCACGTCCGGGCTCTGTTATGAGTCGGCACGGCATGCCGACTCGGCACAGAGTCATAGAAAAAATTTTTTTTTAACATAAAAGAAAAAAAAATGTATAAACATTATAAATTGTAATAAAAAAAATGAATACTAAATAGAAGATAATAAGTTATATAGGTAAATTAGTAAAGGAAAACATAAAAGTATAAAAGAAAACTAATGTAAAAAATATAAGTTAAAAGAAAATTACTAATATACTTAAAATAATAATACTACTAAGATAATAAGTACTATTAAGAAAGGAATTACTACTAATACTACAATGTGGTTCAAACAAAAATTATAATAAAGAGAAAAATAACATAGAACAAAATAAAATAATAAAAATAAATAAATAAATAAAAGGAATAAACTATGAAAGTATACCTTGCTACATTGAATGGTCTTTAGATTGATCATACCTTTGCTAGCTTAAGGTGTAGAGAGAGATAGACTTCCCATGATCGATTGCTTCACCAATCAAATATGGCTTAAGATGATGGCCATTCACCTTGAAGATTTCCCTTTTTATCATTACCAATTGCTCCATAAGGATGAGTCTTGATAATCTTAAAAAAGACCCAACCATCACAATGAAACAAACAAAAATTTAACAATTAGAAACTATAAAAACAAAAATAAAATTTAAGGCCTAAAACAACCTTTCTCTACCCTAAGTTAATAAAAATTCTAAACAAATTCCCCGGCAACAGTGCCAAAATTGATGTAGGTCAAATTATAATACCCTAGTCTCTAAGACTAAGTATAGAGTAAGTAGGGTGTCGAACACTCGGGAATTTGGAGCAATTTTATATTAACCGGATAGATACTTAGATGGATAAGCAAAATATTATAATGGAAATTATTAAATTATTATAACTAAATCTAAAGTTACTAAATAAGTATAAACTATACTAACTAATCTAAATATACTAACAACAAATTCAAGTAGTGTTTATTAAAACCACAATTCAGAATTTATCAAAGAACTATTAAAAAATAAACACATGCAATGATTGGAGAATGTGACCGAAAATCCTTAAAAGCAACTCTCGTTGTCGATTAAGGGTATTTCCATCTAGAGTCTACAAGCACTCTCTTGTCATTGTAGAGATAGACAAAAACCATGAAGTTCCATGCCAATTCTTTAGTCCCTCAAAGTGGATTTCTTGTCTCCAGGTACTTTCCTATCCTTTAAGTGAATTCAACTGTATTTCCATCCAAATGCCCCAACTCTCGTAGTGAACAAGTGGACTACACATCATATATGGTGATCAAGCACATATCGTGACATTAAGCACTCAATTTAATTCAAATTCATCCATGCATAATAAAAGAAATAAAGAGTAGTTCATAAGATCAATTCATCCTTGCAATTCTAATAAACAAGGAATTAGCCAAGATACATGCTAGTCATTATCAAATAACAACAAGAAAATATTTTAAACATCAAGCAACTAAATAGAAAATAAAGAGAAAAAGATATAGAAAATGGATTGATTAAATCTCCAATGCTCTCCAAGTAGTTGGCTTGATATTGAATAGCCTTCTTGACCATCTTCCTTGCCTACTTGAAAGTGTCTTTTTAAAACTACTTTAAACTAAAATGTATTTTCTAATATCTGATAATAATACTTCTACTTTATAAAAATCCTCTCCTCTCCAAATCATAAATGATGTATATATAGACCTTAGAGGTGGTTACAAATGATTAAAATTTGTTTTAAATTGGAAAGGCACCATTTGAAGTGAAAAGTCACCACCCTGTGCAGATGCCGTAACTTCAACGGCATTTTCATCCATCTAAATGACGTTTTCGCAAGAAAGTGTCTTCATAAAAGTTGTAGGTCTATGAGTTAGCTTTCCAGAACAACTTGAATCACCTTATGTGGAGGTCTGTATAGGAAGTTATGATCAGAATACGAAAACTGCTCAAAGCTGGAAAAATGGCACCCCTTGAGTCATATAACTATGCCGACTCGGCACAGTCGGTCTCTGTCACGAGTCGGCACAGGGCTGGAAAATGTGCACTTTAGTCCTTCTTTGATTTTTCTTCATTCCTATGCACTCCAAAGCTACTTTAAGTATGAAATTCGCACAAAAAGACCTATAAAACATTTAATTAGGATAGAGGACATAAGATCACAGGAAATAAAAATAAAAATACATGAAATAATAAAAATGGGTATGCAAAGTAAATAAAATGTAACAAAATGAACCTAAATGAATATGCTAATTTGCATGCTATCAGAATTATGATGACGTCAGTGAAAAGGAGGAAGAAGATGTCAAACCTCAAGTATCTCATGATAAAGCAAAAGTGAATTAGAAGGATAGCAAAGAAAAAGACTAGAGCGCCAAAAAGAAAGAGACTTGAGGACAGCATTGAAGAAGTAGAGAAAAAGATAGAGGATGTGGCAAATCGAATTGATAAAAGGCTTGGTGATATGATAATGAATGTGATTACCAAGTTTGAAATTTATAAAGCCTTAAGAGATGCAAAGATGACTAATTTGATCGCTGAAATGCAAGAGTTGAAGCAATTGATCTCTCAAAGCAAAGGGAGTAAGGCATCAACGGAGCCTTCTGTGAAGATCATCATTCCCAAGACTTCATCTTCAAATGCATCTGATTAGGGGAGTTTTCTTTCCCTTTTACTTTTCTGTTTTTGTTTTTAGTTTTGTGTTTTGCATTTTAGTTTAGGGTTGCATGAATAAAAGACCTTTCACTTGAGTTTTTTAGCCTATTTGTGCTAAGAGTTAGTATCATTAGGTGTGTTCTTCTTGAGTAAGTGTGTTAAACTCTTTTTAATGCTTAGTTTGGATTGTTAAGTTGGAGGGATAACTTGTGATTAAGAATTTTTAAATTTTAATGAACTTAATGCCTACTCCTTCATTGAATGATTGAAATAGTAT